>JAPMOS010000150.1:0-22500 GCA_027972325.1 Paratrimastix pyriformis
GGATGGTGTGGGATGGTGTGGATGGTGTGGGATGGTGTTGAGTGGTGTGGGGTGGTGTGGGGATGGTGTGATGGATGAATGATGATGATGATGAATGATGAATGATGAATGATGACGATGATGACGATGATGACGATGATGATGAATGATGATGATGATGATGATGATTGGGATGATGATGATGATGATGATGATGAATGATGATGATGATGATGATGATTGGGATGATGATGATGATTGGGATGATGATGATGATGATGATGATGATGATGATGATGATGATGATGATGATGATGATGATGATGATGATGATGATGATGATGATGATGATGATGATGATGATGATTGGATGATGATGATGATGATGATGATGACTGGATGATGATGATGATGATGATTGGATGATGATGATGATGATGATGATGATGATGATGATGATGATGATGATGATGATGATGATGATGATGATGATGATGATGATGATGATGATGATGATGATGACTGGATGATGATGATGATGATGATGATGATGATGATGATGATGATGATGATGATGATGATGATGATGATGATGATGATGATGATGATGATCGGATGATGATGATGATGATGATCGGATGATGATGATGATGATGATGATCGGATGATGACTTGGATGATGATGATGATGATGATGATGATGATGATGATGATGACTGGATGATGATGACTACTGGATGATGACTGGATGATGCTATGATGCTGCTGCTGCTGATGATGATGACTGGATGATGATGATGATGATGATGATGATGATGATGATGATGATGATGATGATGATGATGATGATGATGATGATGATGATGATGATGATGATGATGATGATGATGATGATGATGATGATGATGATGATGATGATGATGATGCTGCTGCTGCTGCTGCTGCTGCTGCTGATTGGATGCTGATGATGCTGGTGCATGATGATGATGATTGGATGATGGGGTGGGGTGGTGTGGGGTGGCGTGTGACGGTGTGGTGGTGCGAAATGGTGTGGGTTGGTGTCCGGTGGTGCGGGGTGGTGCGACGTGGTGCGATGTGGTGTGGGATGCTCCAGTCCACCATCCCATATCATCCCACACCACCCCACCATCCCGCACCATCCCAGACCATCCCACACCACCATACTGCATCATTACACCACCCCACACCATCACACCGTCCCACACCATCCCACACCGTCCCACACTATCACACCCCATCATCCAATCAGCATCATCAGCATCATCAGCATCATCATCAGCATCATCCAAGTCATCCATCATCATCATCATCATCATCATCATCATCATCATTCATCATTCATCATTCATCATTCATCATCATCACACCATCCCACACCACCCCACACCACCCCACACCATCCCACACCATCCCACACCATCCCACACCATCCCACTGTCCCACCCCCCCAACCACCCCAGAAGGTCATCGGCTCTTGGAAACGCTCCAAAAAACCCCAGAAAATGTTTCCCGCGGCATGGGGGTGCTCCCACAAGTGACTGGTGCGAGTTTCCGGTCAATGTGTGCCCATTTTTTGGTCATTTTCACCCCGTCTATGTCACCCCACCCGTCCCAGACCGGTGTCACACCCATAAAAACACACTCGCAAAGTGCTCACCACACACTCGGGGTGCTCCCACGAAACGGGGTCAACGGCCGCCCAACCGTTGGTGAGATACGGGGTCGGCCGGTTTTGAACCGTGGTGCTCGACATTGGTTTTTTCGGAATTTTGTATAGGAAAACGAAAAATTATGGGTCTCATAGTGTATGGACCCTCCATCCGGGGGGTCTGAAAATCATGGCGGGGGGGTAATCGGGTACGGAGAACACGAATATCGCGTCAAAAACGATTTCCCGGCACTTTCGGGTGTTTTTTCCGGCCGCAGAGCCCGAACGCAGACGCTACAGTAGCCCCGTTTGAATTTTTGGGACGGGTGCGAGTCCGTGATTGCTGCGCGTCTGGATGAAGCAGCCGGTGGACGGTGGTGGGGAAAACGAAAAATGTGGGCCACTGCGAGAATCGAACTCGCGACCTCTTGCACCCTAAGCAAGAATCATGCCCCTAGACCAAGTGGCCGAACGTTGAGAAAAACTGCGAAGACGGATCGCACATGAGGACAACCGATCGTTTGGAGAGCACAACGATACCGGAAAAAAATCATTTGCAAGGAGTGGGGTTCGAACCCACGCATCCGAAGATACCAGTACCTTAAACTGGCGCCTTGGACCGCTCGGCCATCCTTGCATTCATGGTTTTTTGCCGCGGCAGGCTGTCCAGATGTCATCAAGCACCCGCAATAGCACAGACAGCGCCCAGCGGCCGAGAGCATGGCCGAAAACGATGGCGAGCGGGACTCAGCGGTGAGGGAAGAGGGGAAGGAAACCAGGCAGATCAACAAAAAAAAAAAACGCCCGCTGTGGGAGTTGAACCCACGACCACTAGATTAAGAGTCTAGCGCTCTGCCATTCTGAGCTAAGCGGGCTGAGAATGAATCTTCATGGGTTGACGCCAGCCACACAACGGTTTCAGCAGGGAGAACAAACAACAAAACAACAAAAATCCGTCGTCGCGAGCAGGATTTGAACCTACGCGGGGAAGCCCCAAGAGATTTCTAGTCTCTCGCCTTAACCACTCGGCCATCGCGACTATCACGCTGGGAGAGTTGAGGGCAATGCTCCCACCTCCATCCTTCAGCGCAGACACCGCACGGACACTGGCGAGGCGGCTCAAGCAGCTGGGGCACTGGGGCGGCAGCGAGGCGGCGTGGACAGACGATCACCCAGCACGCAGACGTTGCACCTTCAGCAGCCGCCACGCGGAGAGATGTGCCCCAGCCGGTGAGTTTGTCAGGAACACCGGTGGGTGGGTGGGGGGGGGAGGAGGAGAATTGAACACAAGGTGTTCGTGGGGTCGTGGCAAACCTTCCGTGACTCTGATCGGAATGATACGCCCCCAGTTTCTTCGCTGAGATATTTTGTCGTTTCACGTTCTTTCCCCCACAACCTCTCCAGCATCAACCAAACCCAGTGGGATCTGAAAAAAGAGCGGAGAAAAAGGTATCCGGTTCCACTGAGGATTGAACTCAGGACCTCCCGGTTAACAGCCGAGCGCTCTGCCAACTGAGCCATGGAACCGATTTGATGGCTCTTTCAGGAAGGACGTGCCAGTAAAATCCATCACGAACTTGGCTGGCTGTGTCGTTTTTACCCCATCTTTCAAGAACCGCCCGTCTGTCTGTGTCTGGCATTGAATGCGTGACGTGGCGTCCCGGGTTGGTGTGGCGTGGGGCGTGGGCGTGAGAGTTGGTGTGGGGCAGGGAGTCAAGGGCTCCAACAGACTCCGACGCTGCTTCAAAAAATTTGGATGAGCCGGGTTTTGATCCCGGTGCCTCACGCATGCGAAGCGCGCGATCTACCAATTGATCTACTCACCCGTTTTGATGTGCGAACACAACGGCAGCATGCTGTGCCCTGAAAACCTCAAAAGAGAGTCACGCATGAGCAGCTCATCCACCTCCATTCAAAAAAAAACCGGAATGAGGGAAAAAGCCTTCGATGGGAATCGAACCCATTACCTCCCGCTTACTAAGCGGGTGCTCTGCCAAGTAAGCTACGAAGGCTGCCAATATCCGAAAACACATCCTTATTAATCCAATATTGCACGGGCGGGATAAAAACGATGCAGGTGGGAAAAAGCTGCTCGATGCAGGGATCGAACCTGCGACCGTTGCCTTATTAGAGCAACGCTCTACCGACTGAGCTAATCGAGCACTTACATTCTCCAGGACTGGCCAGACCAACAGAGTGTGACCGGAAAAGGGCGGAGAGCGCAGCAGCAAAACATTATGGGACCCCGGGAGGCTGACTCTCAGACCTGAATCGAAGTGGATGCGCCAGCAGCCCCACGTGCAGCAGTGCCTGGCCGTTGCTATCCCCCGGGCATTGGCTCATGACCAGGGGCTCGTGGGCGGGCTGGAGCCGAGCCAGGAGCTGGGTGCCGGCGGCCCAGGGCCAAGGGGCTCGGCCACAAGACAAAAAACAAAAAAGAAGAAAAAGAAAAATGTGGGCCACTGCGAGAATCGAACTCGCGACCTCTTGCACCCTAAGCAAGAATCATGCCCCTAGACCAAGTGGCCGAACGATAGAAGAAAAAGCATAAGGTGGTGGATCTCACATGAGGGCCCGATCCATCTGGAGCGGGTGGGGTGGGTCGGAGAGAGCTGAGGGGGTGCGGGCCATGGCGATGCGCTGGGTGTGGGTGGGCAAAGGGACTGCGGATCAATCGGACTGGAAGGGGCCCCTCAAAGGACCCACGGCTTCGTGTGTTCAAAGCGGTCGTCGCCGTCGTCTGGCGGCTGGAAGACCGACAAGATGACACCCAGCCTCGTCTGTGGCGTCTGTCTGTGGCGCGTGGGCAGGGGCAGGGGCAGGGGCAGGGGCAGGGCAGGGGCAGGGGCAGGGGCAGGGGCAGGGGCAGGGGCAGGGGCAGGGGCAGGGGCAGGGGCAGCGGCGGGGCAGGGGCAGGGGCGGGGGCAGGGGCAGGGGCAGGGGCAGGGGCAGACCTCGGCCCCCATGACGATCCAGGGCAGGGCAACGCTGGTCCGGCTGAGCAGCAGCAGGGGAATCAGGGTCGCGATCAGAACCACGGGCACCGTCCAGGTCTGTCGGGTGTGTGTGTGGGGGGGTGCGTGTGTGTCATACATACCCAGTGTCAGCTGTGTCTCATACATACCCAGTGTCAGCTGTGTCTCATACATACCCAGTGTCAGCTGTGTCTCATACATACCCAGTGTCAGCTGTGTCTCATACATACCCAGTGTCAGCTGTGTGTCATACATACCCAGTGTCAGCTGTGTGTCATACATACCCAGTGTCAGCTGTTCCATAGTGTCAGCTGTGTGTCAGCATACCCAGTGTCAGCTGTGTGCCATACATACCCAGTGTCAGCTGTGTGACGGACATTGCCCGTGAGGCCGTCGGTCACCAGGATGGGCAGGTTGGTCAGCCCCGCGGCAGCAGGTCCACCGGGTTGACCACGTGTGTCAGGGTGCCCGCCTGGCCGGGGCCCAGCTCAAGGGGCGCCGAGACGAGCCGGGAGACCCACGGGCTGGTCGTGAACAGGACGACGACTGTGCTCGAGGTGGGGCAGCCCGTCTGGGAGCAGATCTGCCGGGGGGGTGATGCAGATAGGGGGATGAAGGAGTCCGTCACACAGCAAAAAAAACGCCCGCTGTGGGAGTTGAACCCACGACCACTAGATTAAGAGTCTAGCGCTCTGCCATTCTGAGCTAAGCGGGCTGGTGATGAATAAGGACAGGCATACGCAAGCCACACAACGGTTTCAGCAGCGCAGACAACACGGAAAACCCAAAAAATTCAGTCGTCGCGAGCAGGATTTGAACCTACGCGGGGAAGCCCCAAGAGATTTCTAGTCTCTCGCCTTAACCACTCGGCCATCGCGACTGTGATGCCTGTTCAGAGTGGGGGACGATGCCTCTCAGCGCAGACCTGGCAGACCGCCCGCCTTTTAAGAAACAGCGACAGCCAGGCGTTGCCCAGCCGCAGCCCGCCTTACCGGCCCGAGCGGACACGCGGCTCGCGGCACAGTTGCCGACAAACGTCCTCGAGGAACGGGCCGGGCCACAGGCGCAGGCGGCAGATGGGGCGGCGGGGGCCAGGGACGAGAGAAGACGTGGTGCTGTTGTGGCGGTCTTTCAAGCTGTGTGAGTCGGGAGGGGGCGGAGGGAGTCCCAGAGACCCAAATGAATGCAAAAATCAGGGGGCCAGGCCAGCAAGCTGTGAGTCAGAGGGGGGCGGAGGGGGAGTCCAGAGATCAAATGATGTCCATGCGCTGGGCACAGGCCCTGCACAGGCCGTGCACAGGCCAGGTTTGAAAACAGACAGATGCGGTGACGGAAGGGCCGAGGAAATCCCAAAGAGATCGATGAACGCAAAATCAAGAGCGTCATTATCATCATGATCCTCATTCATGGGGAGGTGAGGGTGCTGGACGCCAGCGGTGAGGCCACGGGGGTACAACAAGCAAAAACCCGGGGGAATGAAAAAAAACACGCAGAACCCGGAGAATGGGGAAAAAAAATCCGGGGAATGGAAAACAAGCAAGACCCGGGAATGAAAAAAAACACGCAGAACCCGGGGAATGACCCCCCCCCCCCGGGGAATGGAAAACAAGCAATACCCGGGGGAATGAAAAAAAAAACACGCAAAACCCGGGGAATGGAAAACGGACTTGCTGGTGTTGGTGCACATCAGAGAACCTCCGGTGACCTGGCGCCGGATGGCCGGGATCGGTTGAAGAACCCCGAGGCGAGATCCACCACCAAAAAATCAAAACATCCATGACGGGGCGAAGGAGTCGGGTGAGCACCCCGACCGGATGGCCGGAATCTGGATGAATAACATCAAGGTGAGATCCCCACAAAAAATCAATCCATTCATCTCGGGAAATGAAGGCAAAAAGAAAGACCACCAGACGTTCCAAGCCTGTGATGATCGACTCATCGCTCTTGCATGGCGGTGGTCGATGCTGAGTTTTGGGATATTGAAAAACGGAAACCATTCCAAACCCAGTGGACATGGCTGACAAACCTGAAAGGCTTGTCTGCAGCCAGAAAGCACAGAATGAGCACGAGAAAATCGGCGTCCTCTGATTGGTCTGACGAAGATCTGCGATAAATCTCGTAACAAAGGGCACAAATCAGCCGCCACATTGGTCGCGTTTCCTCACGATGAGGAGAATGATGGACTTGACGAAATTCTCCGAAAATGTTCTGGTCTCTGGGCAATCGGCACTTCATTGTTTGGTGCGACGCATTTGAGTAACCGTGGATCGGCTGGATTCGTCGAAAACAGCAATGACATTGAATCTATCAAAGCGAGAGGAAGAGTTGCTGTAACCCTCGGCTTTCCAGCATGCCGGAATAACAACGTGGAGGCGAAGTGCTCGAGCGAGTCAGTGAGACCGGCTCTGGTTGGACGACGAGATTTCCGCAACCTCTCAGTTGTCTGCACGGTGGTTTCGTCGATACAGCGGCAAAGTCAGTGTATACACGTGGAGTTCCTCGTTCTGCACTGTATTCTTTCGTTGTGCCAATCAGAGGAAGAGGAAGAAGAGGAAGAAGAAAGAGAAGAGGAAGGAAGGATGGAAGGAAGCAGGCAGCCACCTTTCACTCGTCATCATCGTCGTAGTCATTTGACTGGAGGTTGGGGCTGGGCAGATCAAAGAAGACCCGACGCCGCATGTTCCTGACGCCCTTCAGTCGCTCCAGCAGCGGACAGGCCAGCGCCACCTCGGAGACATCGCCGAACTCAAACAGGGTCAGCTGGCGCAGTTGCGGGCAGGCAAGCGAGACCGCGCCCCAGGCCTGGGCGAGGGACAGGAGGAGGCTGGTCAACCGGGGCAGCCCGGACAGGGCCTCCATCATCCGCAGTGCATAGTCTGCAGCCGGGAAGGATCGCACAATGGTGACCTCCCGCAGCCGGGCCCCGTGTCGAGTCAGCAGGGAGAGGAGGCCGGCCATCTTGAGAGGACCCTCAAGGCAGATGCACCGCGGCTGCATCGCATCTTCGTCCACCTGGAGGGCGGCAGGACCGTACGTCCAGAGACGGAGCCGGACCAGGTGCCGGCAGTTGAGCAGCCGCACCCGGGCCGAGGGCAGGGAACCCTCGATGGTAAGGTGGAAGTCAAGGAGCCCCGGGGCCTCCACTTGCAGGTCGAGCGCCACCGGTCTTCCGTCATCATCATCCTCCTCCTCCTCATCCTCATCCTCATCATCAACATCCCGGCCGACATTAGCACAGTCGCCCTTCTTCTCGATGACCAGGCGAATGTGCGTCAGCTGCCCCGGCAGTCGCAGGACGAGCGGGTGGGTGGGGAACCGGGTCACGTCCAGGCGCAGCCACGCCAGGCGGACCAGCGACCCGCAGGCACACAGGCCGGCCAGCAGATCGGGCCGGGTCAGGTGGATGCCATTGCCATTGAGCTCCCGCAGCCGCCGCGGCGCTGACGACCCGGCCAGCAGCCAGGCGGGGTCCTCCCAGACAATTTCATGGATGCCGTGGGCCTCGACCACTTCCAGGTCGGGCATGGGGGCCACCACCGACCCGTCCAGGTTCCGCGCGACCATTCGGAGGGTGCGAAGCCGGGGGCAGTGCAACACGGTCGGGCAAGGGTGCGTGCACCGAGTCAGGTTGAGACCGACCAGGGCGGGGCAGGACACCTCCAGTCTGGATGTTGCCTGCAAGAAGGTCGCGTCGAGTTGCTGAAGACGGCTGCTGGCCAGACGGACGTGGGCGAGATCGCCCACGAAGTGAATATAGAGGTGCTCCAGCCGGTCGACCAGAACGGGCGGCGGCAGGGCCGGCGCTTCCAAGCTCAGGTCCGTCAGGTGGGGCAGGGCGCACAGGGAGGCCATCAGGGACTGCACCTCCTCGGGGGAAAGCCGGGTGACCGACACGGAGAGGCGACGCAGGGTGGCCCGGTTTGCGGCCAGCAGCCGGGTCACCGGAGCCAAAGAGGGGCAACCCCAAATCGAGAGCGCCTCCAGCCGGCAGAGTCCCTCCACAAGGGGCGGGTTCGGCATCCTGAGCGAGGTCAGGTGGGAGGCGATGGGCTCCAGCGGGCAATGGACTCTGGTGGGCAACTCCAGACTGGTCAGGGCCGAGAGACTGCCCACAAAGGCGGCCAGACTCGACTCGGACTTCGTCACTCCCCAAAACTGGAGCTCTTTGAGGACACCCGACAGGGGCGCCAGTGCGGCAAAGTCCGTAGCGGCTCTGTCATCCAAGAAGTGGCATCGCAGCACCTGGAGGCCGGGGCAGGAGTGGGATATGGCCTGCAGCAAGTTGGTGTTGGCGGGGAGACCGTAGCTCAGCGTGAGTTCAACTAGGCCGGGCAGGTGGCTCAGGATCCGCTCGACCACAAGTTCGCACCGCGGTGTGGACGGCATGAGGAGAGCGGCCAGCTGGGTATGTCCCCCAAAGGCCTCATCCACCCAGCCGAGTGTGGCCACGCACCAGTATTTGTGGGGATCAAACGCACCGCGGCCCGCGGCGTCCGCGTCAAAGGTGAGTTTCTCGAGCCGTTTGCAGGGCCCGAGGATGGCGGCCAGGGCATCGGCGGTGATCAAGGCCAGGGCCGGGTCGGGCACAATCGATAATTCGCGGAGCGTGCCCCGAAGACCCTCGCGGATGGCATGCGAAAGGCCCACCAATTGAAGATAGACATGGAGCGGGCATGAAGAGGCTTCCACGATGGCCCGCAAAAGTTCGGGGGGAAGGCGCTCCCAAAGCCCATTGGTGGCCACTGGGTACTCCACAATCTACACAGATGGCGGAAAAGAGTGTGAGTCGGAAGCGACAGGGAGTTTTTCAAAGAAGAGACCTCTTGTTCCTGCGTCATGGTCGAGTGGCCCCACTGGGATCGCTCCCTCAGCTCAGCCAGCTGTGCCACCAGATCTGCCTCGCGGCATTGGGATCGCTCCCTCAGCTCAGCCAGCTTTGCCACCAGATCTGCCTCGCGGCCTTGGGATCGCTCCCTCAGCTCAGCCAGCTGTGCCACCAGATCTGCCTCGCGGCCTTGGGATCGCTCCCTCAGCTCAGCCAGCTGTGCCACCAGATCTGCCTCGCGGCCTTGGGATCGCTTCCTCAGCTCATCCAGATCTGCCTCGCGGCATTGGGATCGCCCTCTCAGCTCAGCCAGCTGTGCCTCCAGATCTGCCTCGCGGCATTGCATCAGCTGCTGCATCGAAGCCCACAGCTCTGTCTCGTGGGTCACTGCCTTCCTCGTCTGGAGCTCCCACTGGGGAGGGTGTCTGGTAGTGACAGAAGGGAAGATGGAGGGGCCAATCCGGGGGGGAGATACAAGATCGGGGGGGGGGGGGGGGGGGGGGGATGGAGGGATGAAGACGGGGCTGGCAGAACGTGGGGAGGGAGAAACGACACAAGATCGGGGAGGTGTGTGTGTGTGGTGTGGTGGTGGGGGGGGGGGGGGGGGGGGTGACGGAGAAGGGGATGGCGAGATGAACAGACATCCCAAATGTCGCCTCCCATCCCGTGGTCGGGGCCACCAGGACGGCCGGACCGGATGCGGTCATCAGCATTGTACGTGGCCATCTGCCGCTGGCTGTACCGGGTCATCATCATCATCTGCTGGTTGTATGCGGTCATCATCATCTGCTGGTTGTATGTGGCCCTCATCATCTGCTGGTTGTATGTGGCCCTCATCATCTGCTGGTTGTATGTGGCCCTCATCATCTGCTGGTCGCGGTCGTGCCTCCAGGCCGCCATCGTGGTCGGGTCCATGGCCTGCTGGGGGCCGGGATAGCCGCCCATGCCCATGCCCATGCCCATGCCCATGTTCCTCATCATAATCTGCTGCTGGACTTGGCACGGGTGGCCGCCATCCATCCCAAGGGCGAGGACAGGGCCCGCGCCGGAAGCGTGAGGGTCTGGAGCGGGAGGTCCGGGCGCCACACGGGCAGGACAGGCGCCCCGCGCCGCCGGATGGAATGGGCAGCGGATGGGGGGTGCCGTGCAGCGGACGGGTGGTGCCGTGCAGCGGACGGGGGGCGCCGCAGGGATGGGGGGCGCCGCAGGGATGGGGGGCGCCGTAGGGCCTGTACGAGGGTGGGAGTAGGATCAGAAAAGAGTGCCGCGAGCAGACGCCGACTGGATATTATCGGGGATTGGGGCTTCGTCAACGTTTTTTGATGAAGACCTATGATCGCGATGATCAAAAACACGTCCAAAAATTGCCAAAATTTTCAGACCACTGTTGACTCCTTTTGCAGAGGGCGAGTCCATAAACACTCGATGTTTTCGCGGTGTGAGAGTGTCTGTTCAACCGCAATGGCATGCAGACAGCAGGATTATTTAAACTCTAGCGCATTTCTGCTCATTTCTGCTCTCCGGCCACCGACTACGAAGAACTTTGCAATATGAGTAGCAAGGGAAATCCCATCTGAACGACGGAGTGACTCATGACCCGAACATCGATCAAAAAGGCTCGTCAAAGTAGACCAGTTTTGGATCCCGGTTTGCTTCGGAGCTCAGCAAGATAGTTTACCAAAATTGGTGCTGACAGCAAAACAGCTTGGTTCATCCAACTTTTCGTCCAACTTTTCCCACATCGATCTTTGATCGCAAGCAGTCGTGGGCTCGGAAGGGCCCTGCGGTCTGGGATGTTTGGTCATCTCTTCAATCTGGGACTGACTAGAAACAGAGCAACCCAGTTTTGATCCTTCACGGGATAAGGAAAAGCACAGAACAAGCAACAACTGACCCCCAAAAATGATGAACTTCAGACAAGGCCAGCTCAAAATGTGTCTCATCCAAAACGAGAA
This sequence comes from Paratrimastix pyriformis, assembly GCA_027972325.1. Taxonomy (NCBI): domain Eukaryota; phylum Preaxostyla; family Paratrimastigidae; genus Paratrimastix; species Paratrimastix pyriformis. The sequence continues at coordinate 11,404 of JAPMOS010000150.1, forward strand.
TGATGACACAAGGCCCTGGACGGCTCGCACTTTGTTAATTCCAGGCGAACTGAGAACCGGCTTGGGTCATCTGAGTCGTTCTGCTTCTGCCTACCACCGGTTCTACCCCTTCGCGCTCACCTCGACAGGACAGCTCGCACCCCGTGCCAAGGAGCTCATGGACGTCATCGGCAAGGCCTACAAGAACGCCCACCTCAAGTGGCCCCGTCAGTTCTTCCTGGCCTGCCTGGGTGCCTGCTCAACCACGAGATGCACGCCTCCTGGGTTTCGGTCACTACCTGCAACCCATCCTTCCACCACGCTCGACTCGTTGCCCGTTCCCGTGGCCAGCTTCCTGGCTGACCCACCGGCGCAGGCCAGGAGGGCTCGTAGTGACTTTATCCTTTTTGTTTTCCCGTTTTTTTCGTGTTGATTCGTTATCCCCTTCCCCCCGGTTCGCGGGGAGGGCACAAGAAAAGGCGGATCTATTGTGACTCGACGACACCACAGGCAAAAATCATGCGTGGCCAAGGTCTGGCGGACACGGCGTCTGGAACAGGGCAAGAGGAGGCCTCATCCCACATCCCAAAGTGCCCCGCCGGGGGGTGGCTGCGGTGACTCGGGGAATGCAACGATCCCATCAATGCCAACTCGAGCCCGCAGCAAGAGGGGTCGGGCGGTAGACGAACGCTGGAACGGCCATTGGGGAGCGGCTCTTCAGGGGGATCGGGCGCAGGGCCCCGTTGGGCGGTGGGGTGGCAGCCATGGGGTGGGCCCTCGGGTGGCGCTACGGGGGGAGGCAGCGGCACGGCCGCGGCTTCTGCTGAATGGGTGGGGACGGCAACGCGGCTGGGCTGGGTGGAGTACCCGCCTCCATCAAGAAAAGAGGCAAGCGAACAGCGCGAGAGCGCATACAACAAACCGAACAATGGTTTCGTCGATACAGCGTGGAGTTCCTCATTCTGCACTGTATTCTTCGTTGTGACAATCAGAGGAAGAGGAGGAAGCGAAGAGGAAGGATGGAAGGAAGGAAGCAGGCAGCCACCTTTCTTTCACTCGTCATCATCACTCGACTGGAGGTTGGGGGCGGGCAGGTCAAAGTAGATCCGACGCCGCATGTTCTTGACGCCCTTCAGTCGCTCCAGCAGCGGACAGGCCAGCGCCACCTCGGAGACACCGGCGAACTCAAACAAGGTCAGTTGGCGCAGTTGCGGGCAGGCAAGCGAGACCACGCCCCAGGCCTGGGCGAGGGACAGGAGCAGGCTGGTCAGCCGGGGCAGCCCGGAAAGGGCCCCCATCATCCGCAGTGCCCAGTCTGCAGCCGGGAAGGGTCGCTCAATGGTGACGTCCCGCAGCCGGGCCCCGTGTCGAGTCAGCAGGGAGAGGAGGCTGGCCATCTTGAGAGGACCCTCAAGGCAGAGGCACCGCGGCTGCATCGCATCTTCGTCCACTTGGAGGGCGGCAGGACCGTATGTCCAGAGACGGAGCCGGACCAGATGCCGGCAGTTCCGCAGTCGCACCCGGGCGGAGGGCAGGGAACCCTCGATGACAAGGTCGAAGTCAAGGAGCCCCGCCGGGGCTTCCACTTGCAGGTCGAGCGCCACCGGCCTTCCGTCGTCATCATCCTCATCCTCATCCTCATCATCAACAACAACAACATCCCGGCCGACATCAGCAGAGTCGCCCTTCTTCTCGATGACCAGGTGAATGTGCGCCAGCTGCCCCGGCAGCCGCAGGACGAGCGGGTGGGTGGGGAACCGGGTCACGTCCAGGCGCAGCCACGCCAGGCGGACCAGCGACCCACAGGCACACAGGCCGGCCAGCAGATCGGGCCGGGTCAGGTGGATGCCATTGCCATTGAGCTCCCGCAGCCGCCGCGGCGATGACGACCCGGCCAGCAGCCAGGCGGGGTCCTCCCAGACAATTTCATGGTCGCCGTGGGCCTCGACCACTTCCAGGTCGGGCATGGGGGCAACCGACCCGTCCAGGTTCCGCGCGACCATTCGGAGGGTACGAAGCCGGGGGCAGCGCAACACGGTCGGGCAAGGGTGCGTGCACCGAGTCAGGTTGAGATCGACCAGGGCGGGGCAGGACACCTCCAGCCTGGATGTTGCCTTTGAGAAGGTCGCGTCGAGTCGCTGAAGACGGCTGCTGGCCAGGCGGACGTGGGCGAGATCGCCCACTAAGTCAATGTCGAGGTGCTCCAGCCGGTCGACCAGATCGGGCGGCGGCAGGGCCGGCGCTCGCAAACTCAGGTCCGTCAGGTGGGGCAGGGCGCACAGGGAGTCCATCAGGGACTGCACCTCCTCGGGAGAAAGCCGGGTGAACGACACGGACAGGCGACGCAGAGTCGCCCGGTTTGCAGCCAGCAACCGAGTCACCGGAGCCAAAGGGGGGCATGTAAGGCCCGGACCCCTCGAGATCGAGAGCGCCTCCAGTTGGCAGAGCCACGGGCCGGGCAGGTCCTCCACAAGGCGCGGGTTCGTCATCCTGAGCGAGGTCAGGTGGGAGGCGATGGGCTCCAGCGGGCAATGGACGCAGGGCAGCTCCAAACTGGTCAGGGCCGAGAGACTGCTCACAAAGGCGGCCAGGCTCTCCTCGGACTTCGGCGCTCCCCAAACTGGAACACTTTGAGGACCCCCGACAGGGGCGCCAGTGCAGCAAAGTCCGTAGCGCCTCTGACATCCAAGCTGTAGCATCGCAGCACCTGGAGGCCGGGGCAGGAGCGGGATATGGTCTGCAGCAAGTTGGTGTTGACAGGGAGACCAGCGTCAAGCGTGAGCTCAACCAGGCCGGGCAGGTGGCTCAGGATCCGCTCGACCACAAGTTCGCACCGCGGTGGGGTGGGCATGAGGAGAGCGGCCAGCTGGGTATGGCCCCCAAAGGCCTCATCCACCCAGCCGAGTGTGGTGTGGGGATCAAACGCACCGCGGCCCGCGGCGTTCGCGTCAAAGGTGAGTTTCTCGAGCCTTTTGCAGGGCCCGAGGATGGCGGCCAGGGCATCGGTGGTGATCAAGGCCAGGGCCGGATCGGGTTCAATCGATAATTCGCGGAGAGTGCCCCGAAGACCCTCGCGGATGGCATGCGAAAGGCCCACCAATTGAAGATAGACATGGAGCGGGCATGAAGAGGCTTCCACGATGGCCCGCAAAAGTTCGGGGGGAAGGCGCTCCCAAAGCCCATTGGTGGCCACTGGGTACTCCACAATCTACACAGATGGCGGAAAAGAGTGTGAGTCGGAAGCGACAGGGAGTTTTTCAAAGAAGAGACCTCTTGTTCCTGCGTCATGGTCGAGTGGCCCCACTGGGATCGCTCCCTCAGCTCAGCCAGCTGTGCCACCAGATCTGCCTCGCGGCATTGGGATCGCTCCCTCAGCTCAGCCAGCTTTGCCACCAGATCTGCCTCGCGGCCTTGGGATCGCTCCCTCAGCTCAGCCAGCTGTGCCACCAGATCTGCCTCGCGGCCTTGGGATCGCTCCCTCAGCTCAGCCAGCTGTGCCACCAGATCTGCCTCGCGGCCTTGGGATCGCTTCCTCAGCTCATCCAGATCTGCCTCGCGGCATTGGGATCGCCCTCTCAGCTCAGCCAGCTGTGCCTCCAGATCTGCCTCGCGGCATTGCATCAGCTGCTGCATCGAAGCCCACAGCTCTGTCTCGTGGGTCACTGCCTTCCTCGTCTGGAGCTCCCACTGGGGAGGGTGTCTGGTAGTGACAGAAGGGAAGATGGAGGGGCCAATCCGGGGGAGATACAAGATCGGGGGGGGGGGGGGGGGGGGGGGGGGATGGAGGGATGAAGACGGGGCTGGCAGAACGTGGGGAGGGAGAAACGACGACACAAGATCGGGGAGGTGTGTGTGCGTGGTGGTGGTGGTGGTGGTGGTGGTGGTGGTGTGGTGGTGGTGGTGTGGTGGTGGTGGTGGGGAGGGGGTGACGGAGAAGGGGATGGCGAGATGAACAGACATCCCAAATGCAGCAGGTCCGGGCGAAACAGGGGCAGGGCAGCGGACGGGTGGTGCCGTGCAGCGGACGGGGGGTGCCGCAGGGATGGGGGGCGCCGTGCCTGTTCGAGGGTGTGAATAGGATCAGAAAAGAGTGCCGCGAGCAGACGCCGACTGGATATTCTCGGGGATTGGGGCTTCGTCAACGTTTTTTGATGAAGACCTATGATCGCGAATGATCGAAAACACGTCCAAATTGCCAGACCACTGTTGACTCCTTTTCTCGCAGAGGTTGAGTCCATATACCCTCGATGTTTCCTCAGCTGGGAGAGTGTGTGTTCAACCGCAATGGCATGCAGACAGCAGGATTATTTAAACTCCAGCCGTATTTCCTGGAGATGCTCGAGGTGCACCGCAAGGCCGAGCGCTCGTTCAGCAAGTCCTGGTGCGCCCGCTTCGCAGCGGCGCTGGCCCGCTGGAGCACAGCTAAGGAGATGGGATGGGCCTTCGAGGCGACGCACCTGCACAAGAGCCTGGGACTGTCCTGCATCAACGTGGACGAGGATGAGGACGCAGTGGCCCGAGACCCCACCGCGGCGGACGGGTATAGAGCGAGCTTTCTCTTCGGCTTTGAAGTTTTTCTCTCTCCGGCGTTTGCTTCTTTCCCCGGGCCAACACGATTATCATCTATTTCTGCTCTCGGCCGCCTCCTACGAACTTGCAATATGAGTAGCAAGGGAAATCCCGTCTGAACGACGGAGTGACCATGACCCGAACATCGATCAAAAAGGCTCGTCAAAGTAGACCAGTTTTGGATCCCGGTCAAGATTGTTTAACAAAATGGTGCTGGCAGGCAAAACAGCTTGGTTCAACCAGGAGATTTTTTTCGTCCACTTTTCCCACATCGATCTTTGATCGCAAGCAGTCGTGGGGTCGGAAGGGCCGCCCTGCGGTCTGGATGGTTGGTCATCTTGATGAACTTCAGGCAAGGCCATGTCGTCTCAGCCAAAATGAGAATGTGATGAACAAGCGGATTTTTTTTGGTGGTGAAGAAGCAACCCACTTCAGGTCCCCGACCCGTGTTAGCTGTGTGTGTGGGGAGGGCGGGGTTCGTTTGCCTCTGATGACCACGTGAACCCGCTCCCGGGGACGTCATCATGCCATTTTTTTGACTTTTTTTTCACATTTGGTTTTTTGAAGGTGCCCACTCCCCGTTGATGGTTTTTTGAGGTGGGTGGGGGGTGGGGGGGGGGGGGGGGGGGGGGGGGGGGGGGGGGGGGGGGGGGATAGTTGAAAAGTCCCACGCGTGTTTTCATGGCAGGCAAGAAAGGTCTGTTTGGCAGTTGGCGGGGAGCGGGAACCCCATTCGGATTTTTTAAATCTCCGAAACCCGAAATTACTGGCCGCACTTCCTCCTGAGCCCTCGGGATGCCCCGTCTTGGCTGCGGTGTCGGAGGTTAGCCTCGGGATGCCCCGTCTTGGCTGTGGTGTCGGAGGTTAGCCGCGGATGACCACGGCCCGCTCGGGGCGGCGGGTGAGGCCGCCGGCGGTCGTGACGCGGACCCGGCCGATCTTCTCGTGCTCCAGGCCCAGGTGGAAGTTCGGGTGCCACTCCAGCGCACCCGCAGGCTCGCCTGCGTGTGAAGGTGAAGAATGAGTGTTTTTATCAGGATGACTGGATAGATCCAGAGCACTAATCATCATCATCTCACGACCATCTTCACTACCATCATCCTGATCATCATCATCCTCATCCAGTCCATCCAATTCATCATTCTCATCCAGTCCATCCAATTCATCATTCTCATCATTCTCATTCTCGTCGTCCAATCATCATCCAATCATCATCCTCATCATCATCCAATCATCCTCATCCTCATCATCCTCATCATCATCATCATCCAGTCATCATCATCCAGTCAATCATCATCAATCATCAATCATCATCCAATCATTCAATCATCATCATCCATCATCATTCCAGTCATCATCATCATCCAGTCAATCATCATCATCATCCATCATGATGATCGGATGCTGCGCACAGCACGCGGGAATGGCGGCAGGGGGGCAGGACGAGGCGAGGACAGACTCTCACCCAGCACGCGGACGTTGCCGTAGCCAACCTTCAGCAGTCGCCACTGGGCGAACTCCTTGTCCGTCACGGCGGGCCCCAGCTCGGCACGCACCTTCAGCCGCAGGTCGCCCATGGTGTCAAACTGCGAGAAAAGAGCGAAAAAAAGGTATCCGGTTCCACTGAGGATTGAACTCAGGACCTCCCGGTTAACAGCCGAGCGCTCTGCCAACTGAGCCATGGAACCGATTTGATGGCTCCGGAATGGGGTATGATCGCCCCATCACAAGCTCCCCTCCTGTCGCTCCCCTTTCTCGGGCGCCCCAGTCCACCTTCGCTTATTCACGTCGCTGCCGTTTCTCGGGCGCCCGAGAGGCCGCGTCGGATGATGAAGACAGTCACGGCCTCCCTCCCCCCCATGCCAACTGCGCCATGGTCCCGATTTGATGGGGCTCCTTTGATGAGGGGGACGCTCCAACAGAACCCAGCACGCACTCAGCGGTGCGGTTGTCTGTCTGGTTGCGCACACGTGGTTCTGAGTGTCAAAATTTTCATCTCTCTCGGTGCCTCTGGACCCCCCGTCTGTATATTGAAACTGATGAACGAAGAGTGTGAGTGCGTGAATGCCCGAGGGGTTGAGGCCGGCGGTGCTGAACGAGTGGCGGTTGGTGTGTGGGCGCGTGAGTTCGAACCCCATTTAACGCAAATAGTTTTTCCCGGACCTTGTGCGCGACGATGCTGAACGAGTGGCCGTGGTAGCCGGTCAGAAAGCCCGCACCAGGGGTGACATTGTCGATGTGGCAAACTTTGAGCAGCCGCTCGGTCTGCGGGTCCAGCGGTGCTCGCGGGAGGACCTCCTGGGGGGGGGGGGGGGGGGGGGGGGGCGATGGTGGTGGGGGTGATGATGATGATTGGATGATGGTGGTGATGATGTTGATGATGATGTTGTTGATGATGATGTTGTTGATGATGATGTTGATGATGATGATGATGATGATGATGATGACGATGATGATGATGATGATTGGATGATGATGATTGGATGATGATGATTGGATGATGATGACAGACCTCGACCACGGGGTTGACCAAGCACGGGCTCGTCGGCAGCAGGTCGCCCACGGGCCTCCGCGGGTCAACGGGCCTGCAGTAAAACTGCCCTCCGTGGAATTCATCCAGCATCTGGAGCTGGGCACTCGGACCCTCGACCAGGAACGGCACGCCCGTGACACCCGGGATGTGGATGGGAACTGGGGTCCCAGGCGGGGTCGGCGTGGTTGGTGTTGGTGTTGGTGTGGGCGTGGGCGTGGGCGTGGGCGTGGGAGTTGGGGTGGGTACTGGGGTGGGGCAGGGAGTCACGGGCTCCAACAGAATCCGACGTTTCAGCTCCGCGAGCAGGTCGCCAATGGTCGACGGGGCAGGCACGGTGACGTCGAAGATTTTCTGTGTGATGAAAACGAAATAAAAATTTGGATGAGCCGGGTTTTGATCCCGGTGCCTCACGCATGCGAAGCGCGCGATCTACCAATTGATCTACTCACCCGTTTTGATGAGATCTGCACAGCATGCTGCGCCCTGAAAACCTCAAAGAGACTGTCGTGAGGCACTGCGGAGGAGCCAGCCACACATCAGGAATTCGTAATTCGGGTGCCAACACCAGGCTGCACGGACGACGAGTTGGTGGTAGCGGTTGTAGAACGGCAGGCGGAAGGTCAACAGCTGTTCATACTCCACAACCGGCCGGTCCGTGATCTGTTGGGTTGGTAAAATCAAAAAGGATGAGAAAAAAGCCTTCGATGGGAATCGAACCCATTACCTCCCGCTTACTAAGCGGGTGCTCTGCCAAGTAAGCTACGAAGGCGATCGATGAGGCCGGGCAGGGAGAAGGCAGCCTGAAATCAAGTTTGTGGGTCGGGGGGAAACGTCCCCATGATGGGATGTCCCAGAAGGCCACCGGTATGCCAATACGCGCTTTATAATAACCCGTTCTTCATTCCGTCCGATTCATGATGATGCCGATCTTGGATGAGATGCTGTCCTTTCACGCACTCTCATGACGGCAGGCCGAGCCACCGGTGGGCCCGTCAAAGGGGCATAGAAGAGTCGAAGGAACATCACCATCACCCAATCAATCATCATCCCAATCATCACCACCACCACCATCACCCAGTCATCATCATCATCATCCAATCATCATCATCATCATCATCATCATCATCATCATCATCATCATCATCATCATCATCATCCAATCATCATCATCATCATCATCATCATCGCCATCATCGTCATCACCATCATCGTCATCAACCCACCACCTTAAAATCCCAACTGGTTCTCTCTCTCACACACACACTCTCTCTCCCCCACTTCCATATTGAAACCGAGCCACCTGGGCCCGAAAAAGAGAACACGAGAAAGACTGAAATATCTCTCTCACTCACTGTTTTTGGGCCATCTGACGGAGCATGATGATGGGTTGCGACGGACCTTGAAGTAGAGGATATTGGATGGGATGCTGCTTTGCACAGTCAGCATACCAAGGGTCTCATGGCAGGTGGTGGGCACCGGACTCTCCATCGCACACTCGCCCCAGCTGCACCCACAGCAGGCCGCGAGGGGGCGGGAGGGAGGAATATGATCAGACAATCGTTATCCAGCCCAATCATCATCATCTAATCATCCAATCATCATCCTCATCTCCATCATGATTCTCCAATCATCATCTTCATCCAATCACCATCATCAACATCATCATCCAATCATCTTCATCCAATCATCAACATCAACATCAACATCCAATCATCATCATCATCCGTTCCTCATCATTCAATCATCATCATCATCCGAACCACATCCGCATCATCATCCAATCATCCAATCATCATCATCATCATCAATCATCCAATCATCATCATCATCATCATCCGAACCACACCCGTCACCATCGTCATCATATGCGTCATCAAACGGACAATCGATGACGCCACAGCTGCACGCGCTCAGGCGGCGCCTTCAGCTGCTCCGCACAGGCGACGACCACCTCCGGGCAGGGCAGCGAGCGGGGCAGCTCGAGCGTGAAGGCGTCCACCTATGAGATGCAGGTTGGATGGAATTTGGTGAGTGATGATATCCTGGGGGCGGTCCGGGAAAAATTAGGGGACACAGGAAGAGGAAAATTATGGGACCACGGGAGTCCCATAATTTTGTAGCGGGAAGCTCGAGGGTAAAGGCGTTTTCGGCGAGACGACCATGCAAGAATTTTGGAAGTGCCGGAGAGGGGGGGGGGGGGGGGGGGGGGAGGCAAGATTTTGGACGGGGTTGAAGACAGGAAAAGAATTTGCGATGGGGCTGTAGCACGAGGAGCGGGAACGGGCCTTGGGTCGTGTGAGGTCACGGAAGACGACGGTCGCTTTGTTGGCCATCTGCCGGTAGTATTCCAGCACTGTCTGGGCCCCGGGGCTGGATGGGAAGAAGAAAAAATCACGGTGAAAAAGGTATCCGGTTCCACTGAGGATTGAACTCAGGACCTCCCGGTTAACAGCCGAGCGCTCTGCCAACTGAGCCATGGAACCGATTTGATGGCTCCGGAATGGGGTATGATCGCCCCATCACAAACTCCACTCCTGTTGGCCAAACGGCCTCAACACCAATACAGTCATCCCATTAAAAAAACAATCGCCTACAGTCATCATCATGAAAACACCGCCATGATGATGACGGTCATCCAACCACGCCGAATCAGGGCGAGACAGACGCTACCAATGATGCCCAGGCAGACAGGACATCGGTCGGCACACACAAGCCAAATCACGGCTGACAGACGCAGGTGTGGGTTCCATGATGACGGTCATCCCGTTCTCCTCGAGCAGGGCGGCCAGGGGCACCTCGGGGCTGAGGGCAGTCAGCTGGGTCGGTCCGCTCTCCTGCATGGGGTGGGGAAAATGGGGTCAATTCCATCACCACCCAGTCATCACATCATCGCCATCACCCAATCATCATCATCCTCATCATCATCATCATCATCATCATCATCATCATCATCATCATCATCATCATCATCATCATCATCATCATCATCATCATCATCATCATCATCATCATCATCATCATCATCATCATCATCACCATCATCACCCTCATCATCATCATCATCATCAAGAAAGCCACACAGACCATCAGGCCATACAGCCATGCCAACAGGGCGGGCAGGGCAGAGACAGACATCCAGACAACAGGGCGGGCAGGGCACAGACAGACCCAGACAACAGGGCGGGCAGGGCACAGACAGACATCCAGACAACAGGGCGGGCAGGGCACAGACAGACCCAGACAACAGGGCGGGCAGGGCACAGACAGACATCCAGACAACAGGGCGGGCAGGGCACAGACAGACCCAGACAACAGGGCGGGCAGGGCACAGACAGACATCCAGACAACAGGGCGGGCAGGGCACAGACAGACCCAGACAACAGGGCGGGCAGGGCACAGACAGACATCCAGACAGCCATGCCAACAGGACACACCTGACAGACCAGGTAGAAGCTGAGTGGGACCCCATGCCAGCCAGCCATCTCCTGCAGCTGGGGCAGCAGCTGGGCCAAGGTGATGGCCCGCAGGGGGTACGACTTGCCGAGATACCTGCCCGACGGAGACAGAGGATTCAGTGATGATGCGTATCACGAACAACAGAGCCAGCAACAACAACAGGGTGACGGCCCGCAGGGGGTACGACTTGCCGAAGATACCTGCTGATCACAGAGAGAGGCAGAGGATTCAGGATTGGTGTTTCAAGTGTCATCATCACGAACAGCGCAGGTCCGACTTGCCGAGATATCTGCCGAGAGCAAGAGCAAGACGGTTCTGAGGTGGTGTTCATGCGTCAACATTACGACGTAACGGCGGACACCCATCATCATCATCATCATCATCATCATCATCATCATCATCATCATCATCATCATCATCATCATCCGATCATCATCCATCATCATCATCATCATCATCATCATCATCATCATCATCCGCCATCCAATCATCATCATCAAGAACATTCCAACACACGGCCCGGAGTTGGCCAAGATCTCCCCACCGATGGAGAGACACGA
>JAPMOS010000150.1:25000-59011 GCA_027972325.1 Paratrimastix pyriformis
CTCGGGTTATAGGGATGCGCATCATCATAAAATTATGGGATCACCAAAAAAAAATAAAAGATGGGAGCTCAAATCACCACTGGTTGGGGTGTGTGTGTGCGTTGGGGGCGGTGTGCGTGGAAAAGGTCTGTGTCATATGCTCCGATTGCCCCTTGTCTTGCCTGTGTCGGGGACCCCCTTTGGCGCGACACATGCTGCTGCTGTGCGATGTGGTGAGAGCGTGAGCTGTCCATCCACACCATGTGACGGATCCCCTGTGGGTCCTGATTTCCGGTCTTGGATGTTGACGTGCTCTTCCGCCTGAGCGCTTTGCCATTGACTGACCCTCTGCTTGACTATGGCGCTTCCCTTGTGGATTGTGCCTAAACTTCTTGCGGTGTTCTTCCTCCCTCTTTTTAAACACGCTTCTCCTGACGGAGTAGCTTCATATGATCTCGCTGGTGATGTAGGTGAGGGGCCGCGGTGATCTTTGCTCTCGCGGAAGCTTGCGGGAATGAACTTGACGTCGTAGGCAGGCATGTCCGATGCGGGTGGCTTGCACGGGTTGGGCGCGGTCCGGAGGGGGAGACCTTGGCAAGCCGGTCATGGTCAGCCCCATCCCCCCCTTGGAAGTGGCCCAACCCGCCAGAAACAACATCTGGGGCTGTAGATCACTTGGTAGATCGTCCGTAGATTCTACGTCAGCTTTCTACGGCTTTTACAAAGTCCCCAAAGTGCAGCGATTTTGATTTTGACACGATATTCGTGTTCTCCATGTGTGATTACCCCCCCGCCATAATTTTCAGACCCCCCGGATGAAGGGTCCATACACCATGAGACCCATAATTTTTCATTTTTCCTATACAAAATGCAAAAAAAACCAATGTCGAGCACCACGGTTCAAAACCGGTCACCCCCGTATCTCCCCAACGGTTGGTCGGCCGACGACCCCGTTTCGTGGGAGTACCCCGGGTGTGTGGTGAGCACTTTGCCAGTGTGTTTTTATGGGTGTGACACTGTTATGGGATGGGTGGGGTGACATCGACGGGGTGATTCTGGGGAGAAAACGACATGAATTGTCATCCGACAAAAGAAACCGCACAACACCGCAAATTCACTCACTCATCCTCATCCTCCCCGATGCGAGCACGAGTCCGCAGGTGCATCTTAAGCGGGGCCACGGCCGGCCGCCGCCGGGGCAGGGCCGGCACCGGTTCCGTCCGGGAGCGGCCCGCTTCCTCCGCGGTCTCGGGTTCCTCTGCGGGCCCCTTGGCGCGAGAGCGAAGGCGCTGGCTGAGGGGTGGGCCTGCCAGCCGTGCGCTCCGACGACGGGCCGCCGGATCACTCTTGCCCTTCTTCTTTCCCACCGGCTCGGCCTGCACGGGTGTGAAGGTGTACCGGACAAGCCTGGTCGTCTTCAGGCGACGAAGGCCGGGGAGGACCAACTTGGCCAGACGGGTGGCCGCTTGATTGACAGGATCCGCCACTGGCCCACCTGCGGGGCCCCCGGACTTCAGCAGAGCGGCGTACTCCTCATCGGCCCGGTGCTTTTCGACGAAGGCCTTGGCCAGGTCAGTGGCCGTGCCCTCCACAGGTCCGTCCGCGAAAAAGGCCTCCCAGAGCCTCTGGAAGAGGGCTTCCAGTGCATGACGGTCAGGATGAGGGGTTTTCCGGGGAGGTTTGTAGGGCGTCTCGTCATCACCCTCGGCACTCGAGTCCGAGGGCTCTTCGTCAATTTCCTCCATGGAGTGGGCCAAGTCCTTCAGAGTCCTGTAGTGAAACAGAACATGGGTGTGCAAATGTGAGCAGGTGCGTCTGTGTCTGGGTATGTGTCTGTCTGTGCGTCTGTGCGTTGCCATATGCGCATCAAACCGACAGTTGAGCAGACCATGCAAAATCGACAAATCGTGCGCTGGTGCACTTGCATTTGTGGTTGATGTCCGCCTTCTTTTCATCCTCGCAGCAGAGCACATGGAGGTCGAGCATGGCGACACTGCGAGAAGACGATGAGCCTCGAAAGAAACAACACCAGACGTTAAAATGTAGTCGTCATAGTTTGCAACGAATCCCATTCTTCTGAATGGGTAGCTCATGTTGTGCATCATCCTACAAGAGAAAAAGATTGGTGAAAAGGACAAGAAACTGACTGACAGGTTGAAGTGATCGACAACACGGTACTGCATGCCGTATTCGACGTAGCACGGCACGCTGTCCTCCGGATGGGTTGCATCGTCCTCCTCCTCTCCGGGGGCTTGGCCAAAGGCATTGGTCACCGTGTGGCATGTCCGACCTGAATAACAATCTTGTCATCTGCGCGTTTGGGTGGGTGGGCGCAGACCATTCATGGTGACTGATGCCACAGCGAGCAGGTCGATCTTGCCTTCCACGAGCCGTCCCTGGTCGGCCTGACCCTCAGTGAGCTGGTCGGTCTTCTCGCTCTGTTGCATGGATGCCTTCCAGGAGAGGGGATGGTCGTGGTTGAGGCTTGCGTCGAGCGTCTTGAATGCCTCCTGGAATCTGTCAATTCATGGCATTCGCAATTCATTGTGCGCAGGCGATCACAGACCGAGTGCTCTGGGCAGTCATCAAGAACTGGAATCCCTCGTCGTGAAGCCACACGCATGCCGGATTACAAGAATAGTATGAATCCGCGATGAGGACAGGCGCTTTTGAATGGTCCGTGAATTGGCTCATGACTTTCTTGATGATCTCTCTGATGGAGAATCCAGAGCCAATGACGGGCACGATCGTGATGATGAAAGGCAAGTTGCTCAAGGTGAGTCTCACCCCGGCCAGTGTGAACCAATGGCCGATCTTGTCTGGCTTGTTGGGGCATTCCCTCGCCCCCTCAGATCTGCGTGTGGAGGGCAGACGTGCGTGGTGTGAGTGTGCGGTTGCGGCTGTGGCTGTGGCTGGAATTGTGGCTGTGGAGGGCAGGCATTCAGACCGTCCTGACCACCCAAAGAGCTTCTCATCAAGGCAGAGCGTCACACCAGGTTGGACTCGCAGAAAAAGCCACTGGCTCAACACCTCGGCGACGGATAACGGGATTGGCAAATGGTTGTGGGCCAATTTGAAGCTCCGAAAGCTGCGCACGAATTTCAGGGGTGCTGGTTCCCCGCCATCACGTGGTTGGCTCAGGGCCGCAATCACCTGGGTCACGAATTTTTCTGTGGGATGAAGTGGATTGATTAAACGAACCCATCCTTTTTCCCAGCAGACCTTCTGGACGGTCGATCGTGTTCTTCCGCATCGTGGGCTTCGCCGTCCCCTGGACCAGCTGCCTGATGGAGAGGTACTCGCACCAGCCATCGAGCTTGACCCGGGTCGCGTAGATCTTCCCGCCGCGGGCCCGGTACTTGTGCGGGGCATCCCAAGCAAAGGTCGCGTAGGCCTCTTCGTCAAGGGGGTCGACGATCAGCTCAGCTGTCCCGTCGTCTTGGATGGCCTCACCCCGGGCACCTCCGATGGCCTCCTGCACCGTCCCATTGATCTGATCGCTCACCTCCTCCGGGATTGTTGCGGGGTCCAATGGTTCGGCGGCAGGTGGTTTGCCGGCAGGGGCGGCGTCCTCCTCGTCGGTTGCGGGCGCGGCCATCACAGGTGGCTCCCTGATCTTCTTGATCTTCTTCTCGAGGGTGAGCACGGCGTGGTCGCCCATCATGCAGGCGATTTCGAGCAAGGCGTCAGGCAGGTCCAGGTGGTTGATGACGATTCCCTTGTCGGATCCGACCCGGGCAATCTCGATGAGCCCATCCATTCGATCGACCTCGATCAGGGCATCTTCATCAAAGAGTGGCCGGCCTTTCTCCTTTTTGGTCTGTTGCGCCTGTCGATGGGCGGTGTGGCGAAAAGTGTGGGGCGTGTGGGTGGTGGGTGGTGGTGGTGGTGGTGGTGGTGGGAGGGGGGAGGGGGGGGAGGGAGAGGGGGGAGGGGACGGACCGGTGAATTCTTCTTGGAATGAAATCGTTTGAGATCGTGCCTGACTCTTCTGGCTGCTTCCCTGAAATCGGGGGATGTTTTGCTGGCCAGACGGCTTGGAGGGGTTGGGTCAGGGCTCCGCGGTGCTTGCGGCCCCTTCTTGGCCTGTGGCAGCTTCTTGGCCTGTGGCACCTTCTTGGCTTGCGGCCCCTTCTTGGCTTGCGGCCCCTTCTTGGTCTGCGGCCCCTTCTTGGCCTTGGGACGCGGCGCGTCGTCGGAATCGTCATCTTGGATTGACGTGGGCTTTTCTGGAGGTGTGTCCGTTCCTGTTGGAGTGGAAACTCTGTCCACCTCCTCGATTTCTTGCTCTTTGGGCACCGCAGGAGCCAGCGCGTCAAGAAAGTCCTGTGGGATGCGATGGAGTGAATTTTTTTCGAAGGGTAGGGCAGACCGTTGTGTGAAGTGGCTGCTTGGTCGTGGGGGTCGCCAAGGTCAGGCGTTGCTTCTCATTCCGGCAGAGTTTTGTTGTCGGGATTGGGATTTTTGTGGCGGGCTTCAGGGGGGAGGTCGACTCCATTCCCCAACGTGAGTGAATGAACGATGCCCGCGGGCTGGTTGAGGGGTTCGACCACACAAAAAAATTATGGGATTGCGAAAAAAAAAAACAGGACACCAAACATGAAGAGGGAGAGGAAAGTCAAGTGTCCGCGCACGTCAAACATCCATTATCATCATCCGACATTCATCCAATCATCATCATCATCATCATCATCATCATCATCATCATCATCATCATCATCATCAGCATCAGCATCAGCATCAGCATCAGCATCCAATCATCATCTCATTCTCACTATTATCGACCCACTCACCCTCATCCGCCCCCGCAGGCCCGGGTACCACGATGAAGCCAGCAGGAGCACCGCAGGGAACCATTTCCAGATGCAGGCGCTGTCCACTCGGCCTCCATGGGCGGTCATCCCCCCCAGAATCACCCCGTCGATGTCACCCCACCCATCCCATAGCGGTGTCACACCCATAAAAATGCATTGGCAAAGTGCTCACCACACACCCGGGGTACTCCCACGAAACGGGGTCGTCGGCCGACCAACCGTTGGGGAGATACGGGGGTGACCGGTTTTGAACCGTGGTGCTCGACATTGGTTTTTTTTGCATTTTGTATAGGAAAAATGAAAAATTATGGGTCTCATGGTGTATGGACCCTTCATCCGGGGGGTCTGAAAATTATGGCGGGGGGGTAATCACACATGGAGAACACGAATATCGTGTCAAAATCAAAATCGCTGCACTTTGGGGACTTTGTAAAAGCCGTAGAATGTTGCCGGAGGGCCTAGTCCGCATGGCATGCGGGAGGCAAGGGGATCGATACCCCTCAGCTCCATCTGTTTCTTTCTTTTTTTTTTGTGCGGGCCGTCTGTGTGCGGTGGTGAGATCCGTGACATGTCACCACACACACAGACAGCACAGACAGGACAACAGCACAGACAGGACAACAGCACAGACAGGACAGCAGCAGAGGACAGCAGCAGAGGACAGAACAGAACAGAACAGAACAGAACAGAACAGAACAGAACAGAACAGAACAGAACAGAACAGAACAGAACAGAACAGAACAGAACAGAACAGGACAGGACAGGACAGGACAGGACAGGACAGGACAGGACAGGACAGGACAGGACAGGACAGGACAGGACAGCACACCATCACACAGCACAGCAGCACACAGACATCACGCAGACGTTGTTTGAGGGCCCCGACGGTGACATCCCGAAAGAGGGACATCTCCGGCACACGGGTCAGATCGACCAGCCCGCGGCCCTCGTGCTCCCGGAAGGCTTCCTCGGTGGCGATCTAGAAGGGAGGACAGAACAGAAAAATTATGGGATCATGAAAAAAAAAAGTTATGGGATGACGAGGCTCCCATAATTTTCTCGACCCCGGCCGGACTCCATAAACCGCGCTCCCCCGCGACGATCTATAAGGAGGACCAACACCCAAAAAAAATTATGGGAGCATGAAAAAAAAATAATTGAGGCTCCCATATTTTTTTCGACCCCGGCCAGACTTCATCAGACAGACCCTGAGTGTGATCTTGAGCGCCTTCTCGCGCCGCTCCTGCTCCAGCTGGGCCTCGGCCTCTTGGTCGCGCTCAAAGCGGGCCTTGCCGAGAGGGAGGGCGCAAAAGTGCGCAGAAGACGCATTATTTGTGGTGTGTGGAGTAAAGAAGGAACGAAGTAACGGGAAAACAAAACATTTGTGGTGTGTGTGTGTGTGTTGGGGGGGGGGGGGGGCGACCAGAATTTTCCGGCCTCCCCATAGTTACCCCCCCGCCCATGTCAACCAACAAATTCTCGGACTTGCGCCAACCCACACAACAAGCCCGCAGAATTTATTATTATTCGAGGCGGCCCATACCCCCTTGTCAACCCAGAATTTCCCCAGCCTGTGCCCATCCATAACAACCGGACCTTCTGATATCGGCATCGGTCAAGGTGGGCAGCACCGCCTCGATGACCGCCGACTCGGCAAAAAAATCCATTTCTTGCCAACCCATAATTGCCACCGCATGGGGTTTATTTTTTGGGGGGGACAACCCATAATTTTTCCCCGACCCGTGCCCAACCATAAAAAAACCATTTTTTTCCATCTCTGTCAACCCATAATTTTTCCCCGACCCGTGCCCAACCATAAAAAAACCATTTTTTTTCCACCTCTGTCAACCCATAATTTTTCCGACCCGTGCCCAACCATAAAAAAACCATTTTTTTTCCACCTCTGTCAACCCATTTTCCGACCCGTGCCCAACCATAAAAAAACCATTTTTTTTTCACCTCTGTCAACCCATAATTTTTCCGACCGTAAAACAAAAGACACTCGTAGGAGTCCTCGGAAAGCCAGTGATTCTGAAGAAGACACTTCAGAAAGTCTCGAAAATCAGCAACCACTATCCATCCCCACACCCGCGCCCAACCATAAAAAAACCATTTTTATCACCTCTGTCAACCCATAATTTTTCCCCGACCCGTGCCCAACCATTAAAAAAAATTTTGCCATTTTTCTTCCCCTGTCAACCCATAATTTTTCCGACCCGTGCCCAACCATTAAAAAAAATTTTGCCATTTTTCTTCCCCCGTCAACCCATAATTTTTCCGGCCGGTGCCAACCCATAACACGCTGTGCCCCCAGCCAGACCTTCTGTGCGGGCGGGATGTCGGCATCGGTCAGGGTGGGCAGCACCGCCTCGATGGCCGACTCCCGGACGTAGACCAGCATGTAGGCTGATGAGATCTTCTTCAGGGGGGAGCCGCCCCACAGCGGAGTCCGGGCTGGATTGGGACGATATGGGAAAGAAATAATGAGAGGACAATCGAAGGGGTCGAAGTGACCACCACGCCAAAAAAATCACGAAACAGTGAAAAAAAAAAAAAAAGTGGGGGGGGGGGGGGGGGGGGGGGGAGTCGTGCTGTGCTGTGGGTTGGATGTTGGCTCTGAGGATGATTGCGGGGGGAAGATGACGATGAAACCACAACCGGACTCCCCCTGACGGACCACTCTCGTACTCACCGCCGAAGTTGTCCTCAATGGCCTCCTTCTCCGTGGCCTTGCTGACGTGGCTGTCGTTGAAACAATACCTGCAAAAAAAAAAAAAAACGAAAAGAAAAATCATTTGCAAGGAGTGGGGTTCGAACCCACGCATCCGAAGATACCAGTACCTTAAACTGGCGCCTTGGACCGCTCGGCCATCCTTGCATTCATGGGATTTCCTGACGTAACGCAGCGCCACTTTTGTGGGGAACAGTCCCCCCGTAAATGATCCAGCAAATCACACAACCAACATGGTCGTCAAATTTTGTTTTTTTATTTTCTGTGTTGATCCCCATTGCTGTCCGATTTTGTTTGATTCATGAAAATTTCCGCATTCACCGGACCACTGGCCGGTGCAGTACGGACTGATGTACATATAAGTTGTGACCACCCTGCACGCCACCGCTGTCTGATTTTGTTTTTGATATCATCATGAAATGACTGCCTTGGCCCATTCACAGACCACTGGCCGGCGCAGTGCGGGTTGATGTAGACGTAGTAGTGGCCACCCTGCACGCCACCGCTGTGGACCAGCACCGAGTGCAGCCGGTAGCGATAGTTGATGGGCGTCGGCTCGTTGAGCTGGAAGGGAGCCGCCGTCTGTCGGGCAGAACCCGAAACCCGAAACAGAAAACGATGGGGATGACCTGGATGGTGATGATCGGATGGTGATGGTGTGATTGGAGAGTGATGATGAGATGATCGACTGATTGGATGGTGATGATGATTGGATGATGACGATTGATGATTGATGCTGTGATGATGATGATTGCGATGTTGCGGCGTGATGATGATTGGATGATGGTGGCGAGGTGGCGGCATGAAACTGTCGCATTTTGCACCTGAGGGCAAAGCGGAGACGCCTGTGGTCTGTGCTTTCTGGAATCACCGGCACGATCAAGTGCAAGAGAATGTCCCATTGCACCCGAGGGCACCGCGGAGATGCTTCTGATCAGACGCATGAAAAAGCCCTACGGACCGCACACCCGGGCGCGGCACAGCCCTCAGCCGAGGTCGACAGTGCGGGCGAGGGCGTTGGGGTGGGCGATGATGCAGGCGGTGCAGTCGCGGCGTCTGATCTTGCAGTTGTTGGTGGTGTCGAAGTGGCCGTAGCAGCAGCAGCAGCGGTGGTGCTGGCGGTAGTTCGGGCAGGTTCCACGAAGCGGTTCAGGTCGAGCACGGGCGGGAAGGTGTACCGGTCGTTCACCTATTTGGGTGAAAATAAAAAGCCTTCGATGGGAATCGAACCCATTACCTCCCGCTTACTAAGCGGGTGCTCTGTAGGCTGCGACTATTCCTTCCGCCGCGGGTGGCAAGGTGGCAAGGTGTCTGGCGAGCAAAATAGACCCCGCCATCGTTTCCGCCATGGGGGGAAACCCCCGGAACCAACGTTTTTTGGGTTCCCATAATTTTTCCCGCGACGTTATTGTATCCCATAAGTTATCCGATTTGTTAAGAAATGACACTATGTCGACCTCATATCTCCCCAACCGTCCATCAGCGGACGACCCCGTGGCACGTTCCGTGGTGCCCCAGGTGTGGGCTATCGTTTGAGATATGAAAATGGTGTCTGTCACATTTTTCGATTTTCTATAGGGAATCCGAGGCCATCACATTGCAGTGAAAATTTTTAACTGAACTTTTTTGAACTTTTTTGATCATATTCATGATCCCCATCATTAAAAACCCTTACTCAGTGATTTTTATGACTATCTGCATGATAGTCGTTGAGCCACCATGGGGCCCCCTTTGTATGGCGAAGCGTTTGTGGGCAGGGTGGTGTGCAGAGAGGGTGCCTGCACGAGTATATTACCCAGGCGAACTATCCTATTCCAGACGCCTTGTACAACACGCACACTACCCCCCTTCGTGAGGAGAAAGAAGGGGAATGGAGACGAAGGCAGGGCGGAGAAGACGGGTGGAATAGACAAAACGAAAACTCGAAAAGAAGTCCGGCTTTACGACAAACGACAAGTCAAGACCCCTACCCCTTCCCCCTCGCGGCCTTGCGGGTCCGACGGGGCTGGCCACGGGGCTGGGGCCGATCCTCCAAACCGGGCCGAGCATCAGGGTGCGCCCGGACGTACTCCTCCACCTGTGCATTCCCAGCACAGTTCTCGTATGGCTCCCAGGTCTCGTCGGCATCGGAGTAGCCGAGCCAATGGACCAAAAACTCAAGGGCGGGTTGGCGACGGTGACTCCGGACAAACTCCACGAAGAATTCCCCCTTCGCCGCGGCCACCTCGCGAAGATCATTCTCGGACATGTCGCCCTGGAAAAAGCGTCGAAGCCGCGAGGCAGCGAAAACAGTCTCGGTCCCCGAGACCAGATCACGGAGTCGGTAACTCACCGGCGACTCACGAGAGACAACCTGGTACGGTCCGCGCCACACCGAAGCAAGCTTGTTGGGCGCCGGCCAAGAAACCAGGACGAACTCGGCCGGATCATACTCAGCCTTCGGCCGACGAGCCACGCGCTGGAGATACGCGCGGCGGCGTCCCTCGTACGCTTTACGCTCCGCTTCAGCAAAACGGGCGACAACAGTCTGGAGCTGGGCCGAACGACGGGCAGCAAAAGCCAAAGGATCGTCAACAAGCACGGGACGAAACCCCAGCTCCTGCTGAATCGGCAAACGCATCTTGAACCCGTGGACGGCCTCAAAAGGCGAAAGTCCAGTCACACGGTTCGGCGCTGAATTGATGGCGAAAGAGACAGGCTCCAAAAAGGTATCCCACTCCACATCAGCAGCATGATTGTCGAGCAAGAGACTCCGAACAGCATCAAGGACGGTCTCATTCTGGCGCTCGACAAGGCCATGACCAGTCGGCGCGTGGGCCAATGAGATATGGTGATCAACCCGAAGAGACTCCACGACCTGGTGAAACGCTCCAGACGCGAAGTGCGGGCCACCATCAGAGCAAAGTGAAAGGGGAACTCCGTGACGCGAAATCCAAGATAGGAGTCCCAAAACTGCTGACTGAGCAGTGGCATCAGGAAAAGCAGAGACCTCAGTCAAACGAGACCAGCGGTCAACAACGGTGAGAGCATACACGGACCCCGCCGACGTCTTCGGCAAGGGCCCGATGAAATCAAGTTGCAGAGACGAAAACGGGCTCCCAGCTGGCGTCGTCAAAAGATCAGCAGGAGCATCCGGCTTGCGGGCTGCGAGTTGGCACCCCACACAAGACCGAACGAACTTGGCGACATCCTCCTCATCATGGGGCCAGGTGACCGCCTGATGCAAACGATAGGTGGTCCGTTGAATTCCGCCATGGCCGGAGAGTGGAAGCGAATGGGCACATGTCAAGAGGCGCGACACACAATCATCCGGAGGTCGCTCCTCAAGGACCCAGCGGCCATCGACAATTTGATGCTTCAAAGGCGACAACAGCTTCACCAGAGGGAGATCATCGGCGGAAAACCCATCGGGAAGCTCATGAGGAGAAACAGGATCCGGCAAGGGTGGCTGTTCAACCAGGGGACCATCCTTGTCATCGTCAACCACAACCACCCGAACCCCAGGTGGTGCGTCACGACAAACCGGCGGAGGAGGGTCCACAGGGGCAATAAGTCTGCTCAGCAAGTCAGCAATGAAGTTCCCAGAGCCAGGCTCGTAACGAACAGTCAAGGCATACGTGGCAAGCTGAGCACGCCAGCGGTGAACACGGTCACTGGTGGAGTCGCTGGTGCCGAAACTCAGGTTCCGGTGGTCGGTCGTTGCCAAAATAGGGCCATGCAAGTAGCCCCTGAGCTTGTGCAGCGCCCAAACCAAGGCGAGGGTCTCTTGTTCAAGTGTGGAGTAGCGTCTCTCCGCGGGGGTCAGCTGCCTCCCAGCGAAGCATACGGTCTCCACCGGACGGCCAGGTGGGTACTGAAGGAGGACCGCGCCGATCCCCTTCTGAGAAGCATCCGTCCGGATTTCCAGCCGCGCCTGAGGGTCAGGGTGATGGAGCACAGGCGCGCGCGACAACAGGGTCTTCAGCTTGCTGAAAGACTCCCGGCACTCCGGGGTCCAGTGAAAGTGCTGGCCCTTCTTCAAAAGAGGAAGCATCGGAGCCAAAAGACGGTAATGCCCAGGGAGGTACGGGATGTAGTATTGAATCGTCCCCACAAGACTGCGCAGTTCAGCCACGTTGCAAGGGTCACGCAGCTGAAGGAAAGGGGCAGCACGCTCCGGGTCAGGACGAGTCCCATCCGGGCCAAGAAGCAAACCCAGATAAGACAACTCCTTGGGGCCAATGTTGGCCTTCTTGACATTCAAACGGAGGCGATGGAGTGGCCCGTTCCAGTGCATGTCGCAGGCCAGAAAGAAACTCGGGGAAATCCCGTCCTCCGATGCCAAGGTCATCCTGATAGACAACCGTCCGGGCCAGGTTAGAGAAGATAGTCGAGGTCTGCCTCTGGAAGTAGGAGGGCCCCGAGACAACCCCAAAGGGCAGACGAAGAAACTCAAATTGTCCATGGCTTGAGGTGAACGAGAGCAGCGGAACGCTTTCTGGGGCCACGGGCGCTTGATTGAACCCGGCACTGAGATCAAAAGAGGCCAAATAACCACAGCCCCGAAAAACCGAAGTCAAGTCGTTGACCATCGGCAACGGGAAAGCCTCCTGAGCAGTCCGGGAATTCAGTTGAGAAAAATCCACACATAGTCTCCAGCCGCCACCACGCTTGGGGGCGACTGTCAGTGGAGCAGCCCAGACGCTCCGTGATGGACGTATAACGCCCGCAGAAAGCCAGTCATCAATCTGTCTCTTCACGAAGGCCTCCTTTTCCCCGTGAAAACGTCGGGGAGGTCGAGACAGGGCTGGCTCCGGGCAAGAGCTGAACCCGGAAAGGCTCCATCACAGCGGGGGAAGAAGTGAGTCCCCCGAAAAGATGCGCAGACTCGCCGAGAAGGTCGGTAACCTGCTGGGCCTCGGGGTCGGTGAGAACATCACGGCGAACAACAGGAAGGGTCGGTGCGGCCTTCCCAAGGTGAGGCTGATCAGAAGCAGGTTCAATCCACACGGGCGAGGGTTCCGAGACTCCAGAAGGCGAAGCAGCAAGAGCGGCGATGCGCGGAGCAGCAAGAGCGGCGATGCGCGGAGCAGCAAGAGCGGCGATGCGCGGAGCAGCAAGAGCAAGGGCGGCCAAATCAGGTTGGCCGTCAGAATCAAGAGCACCAGGGGGACCGGCCAAAACCAAGCGTCCCACGATGGCCTCACCACCATAATCATCATCACCCAGATCATTGTCGTCATCATCAACGGGGATGTTGAGAGGAGTGATGGTTGGGGTATCGCCAAGAACCAGGCCATGACCCCGCAATTCAGAGAGACCCACCAAGATCAACGGGTCACGGCCCAAATGATACAAGACAGCCTGTTGAGGGTGACATTCGGGGCTCAGCCTCAAAGTAACGGGACTGAAGCGCTGAACAGAAGTACGGCTGCCGTCAGCGAGCAAGACCGAGCGAATCGGCCCGTCCTCCACGACAGGTAGTGCCAGATCATGCGCAAAGGCCGGCGAAATAACAGAAATCATTGCGCCAGTGTCAAGGAGAGCGGGCGCAGACACCCCGTTCACAACAACCGTTGTGGTCAGCTGAGAGTCAAGCTTCCCAAAAGACGGGAAGGTGACAGCGGTGGTAGCTGTCCCAGAGCATGGAGTGGTGGCCACAACGGAGGCTGAAGGTGCAGAGGTGCCAGCCGGTACAACAGGGGGTGGGCAGGTGACAGGCTCAACAGGAGTGGGAGGGACCCCGGCAGGTGGTGGGCAGGCTTGGAGAAGCCGCAAGTGGGCCGGGTTCCGCGAACGGCGTGGGTACCGTCCGCCGCCGAAAGTAGGAGTTGATGTGGTGGGAGTACCCAAGGGAGCTGGAGACGAGGTCGGAGGAGGTGGAGCAGGGGCAGGTGGACGGTTGGGGGCCAACCTCGGGGCCCCGTTGTTTTCGGGATGATACCTGCTCCGTCCGGGAATTCCATGATTGTTGCCCGGACAATCCGAGATCGTATGACCGGAGGAGTGACACCAAGTACAGAGCCCCTGGTCACGAAGGCGGCTGCGCTCAACGGAGCCCCGCGAAGTCGGATGCGGGGAACCAGAGGCGTGGCCGGAAGGAGCGGAGGCAGGCTGAAAAGGGCAGCTCACCGCGAAGCGATCACGGAGGTGGCCGATAAAGGAAGCCCAAGGAACTCATCCTTGACCATGTCGCCAAAGAAACCGCGGAAAGACTTGAGAAAGAGTTTCGCGGCGGCCTCAACCGGGAACTTCAATCCGTCAACAAATCTGAGGAACTTCCAAATGTGTTCCTCAAGAGAGAAGGCGATTTGCTCAGACGTCGGTGGAGGAGAAAAGACGAGCGAGGACAAAAGACGGGTGCGGAGGAAATTTGATTTCGGTCGAGAGATGTCGTAAAGCGAATCAAAGAGATCTTCACAAGAATCAAAGCAATGTTGATTGTAACGCAAAAGAATACCCACCGCAGAAGGAGGGACCAATTGCCTCAAATCAACCGGAAGTCCGTCGATCGATCCAATAGTCTGTGAGATGGTGTCCTCAAATCTCACACACTCTTCAAAGTTCAAGATGTTGCGGAGACGAGGAAGATTCGGCAAAGGTGAAACAAAAGCTTCCGGCTTCATGCTCCGAATCTTCGACGGCAAAAGAATGGTGGCGAATTTCTGTCTAGACATGGTGTAGCAATTACCAGGCACTCGTTGAAATCAAGAAAAAAGGAGAAGTGCCCAGTATCGATACTGTGGGCAGGGTGGTGTGCAGAGAGGGTGCCTGCACGAGTATATTACCCAGGCGAACTATCCTATTCCAGACGCCTTGTACAACACGCACACGTTTGGCATCCGACAAGATCGCCATACAAAGGGGGCCCCATGGTGGCTCAACGACTATCATGCAGATAGTCATAAAAATCACTGAGTAAGGGTTTTTAATGATGGGGATCATGAATATGATCAAAAAAGTTCAAAAAAGTTCAGTTAAAAATTTTCACTGCAATGTGATGGCCTCGGATTCCCTATAGAAAATCGAAAAATGTGACAGACACCATTTTCATATCTCAAACGATAGCCCACACCTGGGGCACCACGGAACGTGCCACGGGGTCGTCCGCTGATGGACGGTTGGGGAGATATGAGGTCGACATAGTGTCATTTCTTAACAAATCGGATAACTTATGGGATACAATAACGTCGCGGGAAAAATTATGGGAACCCAAAAAACGTTGGTTCCGGGGGTTTCCCCCCATGGCGGAAACGATGGCGGGGTCTATTTTGCTCGCCAGACACCTTGCCACCTTGCCACCCGCGGCGGAACGAAATGTTTGGCTCTACTGCCAAGTAAGCTACGAAGGCGATCGATGAGGCCGGGCAGGGAGAAGGCAGCCTGAAATCAAGTTTGTGGGTCGGGGGGAAACGTCTCCATGATGGGATGTCCTTATCAGTGTCCCAGATCACGCCCATGTCCCACCCACCCACATAATCTGCTGGCGCCGGTTTTGTTTCGATGCGGTGGAACACGGCACGGACCTTGGACTGGCAGTCCCGCTCGGGATCGTAATCCCACCGCTTCAACTGCAGCTGCAGCACCGGCGGCAGCGAGGTGAACCGGGTGCCCTGAACAGAAGCGAAGCAGCACAATGGGTGGTGATGATGTGGACGATGATGGTGACTGGGTGATGGGTGCTGATGACTGGGTGATGATGATGGCTGGGCGATGGCGATAATGGTGTGCGATTGTGCATGGGTAGTGGGTGGATGGTGGTGGTGTTGTAGCGGTGATGGAGATTCAAACCTTCTTGGCTCGCTGCAGGCCGAACCCTTCTGCCCGGTATGCGTTGGCCCCTTCGAGGGTCTCGGGCTCGATGTAGCGGCCGAAGCTGGTCTCAAGGCCTGGCGATCCCTTGACCACAAGACTGCGCGTGTGGAGGCGAAAGGATGGATGGAAAAAAAGCTGCTCGATGCAGGGATCGAACCTGCGACCGTTGCCTTATTAGAGCAACGCTCTACCGACTGAGCTAATCGAGCAATCATTTCCCAAGGGCTCCCGCGGGCCATTCTGTCGCATGTGAAACAAACTCGTGTTGACGGCGTCTTTGCGAGCGAACCGGAAAAACAATTATGGGATTCGGAAGACTGCAGATCACAATGGAAGGAAGCAAAAAAAAGGCAAAAGATTAGCGACCTACCGGAATCGAACCGGTGACCTGAAGATCTGCAGTCTTCCGCTCTGCTACTGAGCTAAAGTCGCTCTTGATGAAAACCTGGCAGGGTGAGGCGTGCCCCATCACAGATTCACCTCAATTATGACTCAAGCTCCGGCAGAGGGCGACCCACACGTTTCGTACTCCCCCCCCCCCCCCCCCCCCCTCAAGAATTCGCCAAAATAGCCCACTTCAGGCAGGAGAGTCCCCAAACCAACAACGCACTCGCAGGCACGGATCAATTTTTTGAAGGGAAACGCATGTGCTCCCAGGTGAAAGCGTATTGAGGAGGTGTCCGAATCGAGGTGAGTTGATTGAGTGTCCTGGTCTGAACAGTGGGATTGTCCAAGTGTTCATAAGATGTCATCATCCGCCAAGGTGATTCATCCCCTCGGGCAGGAAGAGAGACAGGCCAAAACGGGGCACAAACGCGGAGGAAGAGACGAATACCGCATAAAATTCGAAGATCGAACGCACGAAACGCGTATTGAGATGGACTGTAAATCAGAAAAATCGTCGACGTTGGGTCACAGCGTGATGGTTGCACCCCCCTTTCTTCCTGCTGGTCTGGGATTGATGACTCCAAGTGTGTTCATAAGATGTGCCATACATCAGGTGATCAAGGTGACATGGAAGCCAGCCCCAATTGTTTTTAGTACGGCGTACGTCTTCCAAAGTGGATTGGCCTCAAATTCGACGTGTTCAGCGAAAAAGGGTCACATTAGAAATCTTTGGTTTGCAGAATGCTGTAAACGAGCCACCGGCGGGGTCATCAGGTAAGGTGGCGTACAGAAAATTTATGGGACTCGTAAAAAAAAAAAAATGGGTGCGGCGGCGGACCTCAAATCGAAGAACGGCTCATCTCGGATGCTCTCGTAGTTGACGTCCATGCAGCGAATGTAGTTCTCCATCCGACCTTCGAAAAGCCGCGACACAGTGCCATCCATCGGAGTGCTCTGCACCCAGAACAATCAGCCCATTGCGGAAGAGATAAATCGGTTTAATGATTCGGGTGCTGATGGAACGTGCTAACTGTCACAAAACCCATGAATGCAAGGATGGCCGAGCGGTCCAAGGCGCCAGTTTAAGGTACTGGTATCTTCGGATGCGTGGGTTCGAACCCCACTCCTTGCAAATGATTTTTTTGCACAGACCTTCATTTTCTCCAGCAGGTTGTCCATCAGGACCCGGTTCAGCTCCTGCACGTCGTGTTGGGTGAACGAGTCGAGGGTCGTCCAGCCGAACGACTCCGTCAGGTCCGTGGTGGCCACACTGGGTGGTGCGCGCAATGTGGTGGTGTCAAGCGTCTTTCATGATGCTCCGCTCTGTGGGTGAGGTGTCATTGTGTCGTCATCCTCCTCGTGGATGCGTCTTCCATGTCATGCTCCGCAACCTCTGTGGGTGAGCAGCGACATGGTGTCATTGTGTTGTCATCATCCTCGTGTATGCGTCTTCCATGTCTGTGGGTGAGCAGCAACAATGTGTCATTGTGTTGTCGTGTGTGTGCGTCTTTCATGTCATGGGCCTCAAATCTGGTCAAAAAACCATAAAATAGGGAGAGAACTCCAACCTGTGGAAGATCTCTCCGGCGGCAGTCGTGTGTGAAGCCTGTGTGCGTGTGACCAACAACAGCGTGTGCTCCGGCCTGGCGCTGTCAAATTGGAGCCTGTCTTGTGTCACCAGTCTCAGCAGCGCTCCATCCATATGATGCGTCTCATCACCACCCCAGTGTCACCAGTCTCGGCAGCGCTCCATCCATATCATGCGTGTCATCACCACCCCAGTGTGTCACCAGTCTCGGCAGCGCTCCATCCATATCATGCGTGTCATCACCACCCCAGTGTGTCATTGTCAATGTACTCAACTGCATTGCGCCACCGAAACCGGAGCCTGTTGAAGAGCTGCTGCGGAGGGGCGTGGTGTCCGATCGCCAATCTTTGTAAGTGTTTTATCGCTTCAGAAACAGAAGATGATGGAAATAACCAAGAAAACTACTTATAGAAAAAAAGTATAGAGAATGAATCCCATCAAGTTATACGGAAGAAGTTAAAACTGATCTATGGTCATCCGCCACCCAGGGGGGCAGAGACAGCGGACCTGGTGGTGCCAAACTGGAGCCTGTAGAAGAGCTGCTGCAGTGCGAGCGGAATGCATTTTGTGGGCTGGTCCGAGGGCAGGGTCGGCATGTGGTACACGGCCTGTCGGTGTGGGGCAGTGGTTGCGCGGGGCAGGAAGGGAGTGGTGAATGCCGAAGTATACGAAAAATTCAAAAAAAAAAACTTTTCTTCTGAGTGCGTTTGATCAAACATGAGGTCCCACCCGTGTCAAAAAAAAAAAAAGTCCATGGCCACCGAGAGGATCACCCGCGCCGTGACCAAGGTGGCCCCGCAAGACACCACTCTCCTCGAGTCCCGGGTGCGGGTGGCCGCCGGGTGGGGCCTTTTTTGTGGGGGTGGGGGTGGGTGTGGGGTTTTGGGTGTATGATGGGTTTTTTCTGATTCCGTTCATGTTCTTTTTTCCCCAAATCCAATTTCCTCCTTTTCTTCTGAGTGCGTTTGATCAAACATGAGGTCCCACCCGTGTCAAAAAAAAAAGCACTCTCCTCGAGTCCCGGGTGAGGGTGGCCGCCGTGAGACCTTTGTGTGGGGGGTGGGTGTGGGGGTGGGTCTATGGTGGGTTTGTTTCTGATTCCGTTCATGTTCTTTTTCCCCAAATCCAATTTTCCTCCTTTTCTTTTCTGAGTGCGTTTGATCAAACATGAGGTCCCGCCCGTGTCAAAAAATAAAAAAATGGCAAGGTTGCGCCCGCCGTTCTGTCTGTTTGACGGATGTTTCGCATCATCATCGCCCAATCACTCACTCATCAGCATCAACATCAACATCAACATCAACATCATCATCATCATCATCATCATCATCAACATCAACATCAACATCAACATCATCTCATCAACAACATCATCATCATCAACATCATCAACATCCAGTCTTCACCCAGTCATCATCCAGATCATCATCATCCAGATCATCATCATCCAATCAACATCAACATCAACATCAACATCAACATCAACATCAACATCAACATCAACATCAACATCAACATCAACATCAACATCATCATCATCATCATCATCATCATCATCATCATCATCATCATCATCATCATCATCCAATCATCATCATCCAATCATCATCATCCAATCATCATCATCCAATCATCATCATCCAATCATCATCATCCAATCATCATCATCCAATCATCCAATCATCCTCCCCCTCCTCATCATCATCATCCAGTCATCATCATCATCATCATCCAGTCATCATCATCATCATCATCATCATCATCATCATCATCATCATCATCATCATCCAATCATCATCATCATCATCCATCCATCCATACATCCAATCATCATCATCACCATCATCATCATCATCATCATCATCCAATCATCATCATCATCATCGCCCCCAATGCGGACCCAGCGGAACCGGTCGGTGAGGAAGAGGGTCTGCAGCAGGCTGTTCATGTAGCAGGTGGCGCCCTGGTTGCGCAGGCCCACGAAGCCGGTTTCCTTCTTGCTGTCCCAGGTCGCCTCGCGGAACATGGTCGAGTAGGGAGCTGGGATCTTGTGCTACGCGTGATGATGATTTGGGATGATGATTTGGGATGATGATTTGGGATGATGATGGTGTGGTGAGGATGATTTTTGTGATGATGGCGACGATGACAGTGATGATGAATGACGATGGTGGTGGTGGTGGATGCGCCGATTGGTATGATGATTGGGTGATGCTTGGGTGACGATTGGGTGATGAAGATGAGAGTGAGGATGATTGGCGATGATGTTGTGAAGTGGCAGGAAGGATGGCAGTGATGATGGGATGATGGTCTGGTGGTCGATCCCAGGGCACCACAGAGTGTACGTAACGTGGCATCTGCGCCTGTGTACTGGCGTGTGTCCAGGGAAGACCGCGGCAGTGTCTGTGTCCGTGGAGGAGCAGACCTCGAGGGTGCAGTGGATCATGATGGACTGGTCGGTTGGGTCGATATAACCCTTGGCTGGATCCGCTAATGTCGCCAGGGAGATCAATTCTCGATAACCCCAATCGCGGGAGTCATGGAACGAGTGAAAATCGGCTAAACCGACATTATCGCCGGTCAGCATGTGGAGGTGGTCCTGAGAACGAACACAGACCAACAGTCAACGAATCGGCGGGCTTACTCCGGTTGACAATGGACAGCGTATAGGCAACGTTGTAACGCCACCCCGGTGGGAGAATGTCGGCATCCTAAAGACGCAAAAGATCGATCAGAGCACCGCCAGGAGTGGTGACGAACCGCAAGATCCAAAAAAAGCGAAAGAGAAAGTGGAGGAGAGCCTGCAGTCGGTGCCGGCTTCCCACCGCGCGGCATCAAGAAGAGACGCCACTTCACATCCATGAAGTCAAAGGTTGATGAATACAACCGATCGGGAAGATCCGGCGAAAGAATGTCCTTGACTGTCCAGGTGAATGTGACGACTTTCGGCGGAACCTGGAAAATCACGATGGAAAAGTCAATCTAAAGAGGACCAGCAGCAAACCAGTTCGGCCGATTTGGGAGAAACTGCGACCTTCGTGCCAGAAAAGCCAACATAAAAAAAAAATTTCCAAATGGGCGGACCTGATCAGTGGCCGGAGCTTCCGGTGGCTTGACAGAAGTCATCCACAAATGATGATAAACGTGTTGGCCCGGGGAATAGGAACAAACGCCGGAGAGAGAGAAAACTTCAAAATCGAAGGGAAAACTCGCTCTTTACCCGTCCGCCGCGTTGGGGTCTCGGGCCACTGCGTCCTCGTCCTCGTCCACGTTGATGCAGGACAGCCGCAGGCTCTTGTGCAGGTGCGTCGCCTCGCGGGCCCATCCCATCTCCATGGCAGTGCTCCAGCGGGCCAGCGCCGCTGCGATGCGGGCGCGCCAGAACGACTTGCTGAACGAGCGCTCGGCCTTGCGGTGCACCTCCTCGATCATCTCCAGGAAGCGCTCCGCCTGAGGCCCATTGGATTTTCGGCAGCAACGGGGAAAAGTCTCCCACACCTGTTTTTCAGTTTGTTGCCGGCAGAGACCAAGGAGACAAGCAATAATGCCGGTTTTACCCAGAAATGAAGTGTGTAGAGGGTCCAATCATTCGTGAAAGAGCCGACCCTCAACTCTGGGTGAGTCAGTGGAGATCGAAAATGCACATTTTGCCGATGGTGGTTGGAGTTGCTGGCTCAAAAGTGCCGGGGGTCTATTGGAGTCTGTCTCAGCGAACAGAAACGCGTGTCACTGGGTCAAAAACAGGGCCCCGCTTGTCATGGGCTCAAAAATAGTGATTTTTTTGAGGGAGGATTTTGCTTCTTTTAGGCACAGCGCAGCGGGGGTCTTGCCTTTTCTGCGAGTGACACGCGATCTTGGGAGAGAACTCGCTGGAGAATGTTAAGATACAAAGAACCAGGCTGGAATCATGCCATCGGTTGGCAAAATGGGCGTGGAAGTTTGGTGAGTTTTAGTGTCTCTGTTACCTGGGGAGTATACACTGATGGGCTGTTAGCTGGATGGAGGAGAGGGGTGGGTCTCCGCTGCTCTGACCGAGTTTTGTTTGGATCCTGAAATAGGGGGTTCAAAAGAAAATATATTAGCAGCGTTTCACAACAAGTTCGCCGAACCCCGCCCCTCCACCGAGGATGCCATTATCGCACGATACTATCGAGTGCGCCGTACCTCTTACACAAGAAAAAATGCTCGTGCCATCGTCCAAAAGGTAGGTTATATAATCCGCTCATTGTTGGGGAGTTTTGATTCGGCATGTTCCTTGCATTCATGGTGATTTCGTTGGTTGTTGTGCTTGCGTGCTTTCAGTTCCGAAAAAAGGGACAGTTGAAGGACGGGGAAACTCTTGCGGAACACCTTTGGCCTCCAACAGTCCAGCAGCAACCTCCTACAGTCCAGCAGCAACCAGTCCAGCAGCAACCGGCAGTCCAGCAGCAGGCCCCGCCTTCAATCCGGCTGCGCGACATCATTGGGGAGTATGATCCAAAGAGGCTCCAGATCATACGGTCGAAGAAAGTGAGCCTCGACTTTCTCCGGGGGCTGCCGGCCAATCCAGGCAGGAAAAAACCCCCGTCGCCCCGGGGCATTCGGTTTCGACAAACCTTGGCCCGCGACGTCAAGAACATCGAGTTCGCGATCAAGTGCGTGATGGCCGTCCGTCGATACAGAAGAAAAGCCCTCCTTCCCTGGGGGCGCACAGCCGCCACCATCGAAGCAGCAAAAGAACTCCTGGTGGAAGAGGGCGGCGAATCACTGCCTCCCCATCCAGGAGCAACCACCATCCGATTGAACGATTTGATAATGGACAATCTCCAGACGACGAAGTACTACGCGCTCATCGGTGGTGGCTTTTGCTGCGTCCTTACGGACTCAGGTACCTACATCGCACGACAAACAATGAGGACAGGTCCGCCTCCATCCCAACACACACACACACACACACACACACACACACACACACACACACACACACACACACACACACACACACACACACACACACACACACACACACACACACACACACACACACACACACACACACACACACACACACACACACACACACCACACACCACACACACACACACACACAGGCATAGGCTTCATGGTCACCGAGCTCATGTTTACCGAGCCAGACCTTGCCAAGGCAGCCACACTCTGTCTCGACCAGATGACGAGTGGCCAGATCCCCACCCCACCCAAGCTGCCGACACCCCCAAGAGATGACCGGAAAGAAGATGAAGAAGTGACGGAGAACATTCCCAACGTCCAGGCCTATCCAAGAGTGCAGACCTGGTCAGCAGAAGCGCGTTTCACCCATCGCGACGACGCGGGCACCATCACCGAAGGGGTGGCCAAGGTGCTTGAGCCGGTGGGCCGCCACGGCGTCCTGTGGGGGATGTCGGACGGGGCAGCAACAAACACGGGAAGTTGGAATGGGCTTTGGGCATTGTTGAGGGCACAGGGCTACTTTCCGTATCCCCTTGTCTGCACGACCCATTCATCGGACAATATTGTCAAGTCTGTTGATACCCTCCCCGCACCCCGGAGATACACACCGCTTTTTAGGTCCCTCCTCAACAGCAGAGAGGAGAAGGACGAAGCAAAATGCATTTGGCCAGAAGCAGACAAGGGTGTGATTCCAATGCTGTTGGAGCTGATGTCAAACACAATCAGGCGGGACCCCACCTTGCACGAACTGCTCAAGGCGAAGTGGGGCTGTGAAATGCCCAACGGGGTCGACTCGAGGTCTGGATGAAGTTATGGGCACTGAAAACAATTCGTCGTAGGTTCAATCTCTACATCGATACAGACGAGTTCCTCATCTCGAGGGGGCCCCCGTCACACCCCACAGTGGACCTCACGAACAACAGGCTCCGGGACGCCCTTCCTATCCTCAAGGCCTACCAGCGTGACTGTGATGACGCCGAAACGAGGCGTGTCGAGGAACAGAAGGAACGCAAGCGAAAGAAAGGCAAGGCCACAGCAGCCAAGCCCACAGCAGCCAAGCCCACAGCAGCCAAGCCCGCAGCCACGTCTCCATACCACCTCCGCGCACGACAGCCGGCCACACCGCCCGAGCCCGAGGAAGGCACCGAACAGACCCGACAGCCCCGGAGGAAGGAAGACACTTCGCGGAAAGATCTTCAGATCCTCATCACTCAGTTCCAAAAGCCGCAGGTGGTCATCCGCATGCTGGTCTTCTTGGAGGCCACCCAACGCCTGCGACGGGACATCATTTGGTCGATGAGCAGCCAGAACAGGTTTGAACACGCACGCACGCACGCACGCGCACACGCACGCACGCACACACACGCACGCACACGCACACGCATGCACCCCACTCCAACACACATGCACCCCACTCCAACACACATGCACCCCACATGCCTCGCAGGAGCATTCTCCTCTGCCACAGGATCAAGGAGACTCAAAGGATCCTTAAGGAGGCCCACGACCACCCCGAACGCCACTTCCCGCAGACCTTCCGTTGCGTTGACGCCGGGATCGTTGCGCGTGGAGACGCCAAAAGATATGCGAGGCTGCCGCTGGTGTCTTGCTCGCGGGCCACGAGGAGAAGTTCCAGCGTTATCTCAATCCACCATACGTGCTGGCAGCTCTGTGCGATCGCCGTGAATGCAAGGACGTGGCCAAGCAGCTCTACCAAAACAGGGACATTTGGTGGCAATATGCTGCGCAGGCACTGGGGATGGACACTGCGGTCTTTTGCAGCAATCTGGAACAGTGCCAGCACCAGCACCCAGTTCATCAACTTCTCCGCTCGCCTGTCTGGCCAAACATGGTCCGTCGCACCGCCCCAGTCATACTGAGAATGTGTTCGCGTCGTAGCTTCTCGCGTTGTCCCAAGGCAAGCCACTCGCCACCTTCCCGGCACTTGAGTGCGTGCTCCACGCGATCTACGATTGCATGCCAGTGAGCAACGTGGAATCGGAGAAAGCGGTGCAGACCTTGAAGAATCTTGACCAGCGCCAACTCAGAGGCGAAACGCCTCAGGTGTTGTTTCGGTTCCTCAGAAACGTCGACCTGCCCGTGACGGCCTGGGAGTGGCGCAAGGCGAGGCGAGACTACCTCGCAAAAGTCCGACGCCAGCGTGAGGCAGCCACGGAGCGCCAGTCAGCGCGGCTAAGACGCCTGAAAGGAGCCGAGAAGGAAAGAAAGAAACCGCGAATGAGCATCATCGAGGACGACGACGACGACCAGGTGGTGCTCTCGCGCCATTGCCTCCTTCCCCACAGCCGTCCTCCGCCCCCACCCCCATCACCACCCCATCACCACCCCCATCACCACCCCCCATCACCCCATCACCACCCCCATCACCACCCCCATCACCCCCATCATCACCACCCCCATCACCACCCCCATCACCACCCCCATCACCCCCATCATCACCCAAACAGCTCCTCTCTACTCGATCCCAGCCAACACATTCTCAGTCCTTCGGCCACCACCACTTTCGGTGCCGATCGCCCCCAGCGCATTCCCGTATCCAGCCCCTCCTCTGGTCGGGTATTACCCTCCATCACCACCGCCCCCCTTCTACGTCTACCAATTCCACCCAACCTTGCCGCAAGGGTGGTCGCCGCACAGACCGTGAGTGGACTGGCCCGGGAGGCAACATCGACATGGGCGGCCGAGGTAATGCCGAAGAAAGAGACCATACAACAGAAGATATTGCAGGAAAATGACTAGTGGTGAACGGGGTGGTGAGGAATTAGTCCCCAGGTTGAAGGTTGCAGACCACATGTCGGCATCGTGTGGTGGCCCAATGTTCGGTCTGCGGTCAGTTTGGATGTGGAGACGCCTCTTAAGACACAAAGAAAAGTAGTCCCTGCGATTTTCGTGGTTCCCGGACGAGTTTTCGGCGAGAACCACCTTGACGATATCGCCGGCATCGCACGTCAACGGTCCTCTGCCGCAGAGCCCTGAACTTTTCGCCACTGAAGCGCTGTGCTGTTGGCTTTCCAACAAAAAAAAAACGGACCTCCGATCATGGCTTGTTGGGCCTGGGCGAGTCCCGGAAGCCGGAGGGAGAGAAAAAACGGCCTTTTTCCATACCCGCCGAAAATCCAAGGCCCAAAGAGATGTGTTTTTCTGGCTCTGTCGACTATTCGCTCTTTGGCCTTTTGGTTGAAGTTTGCCTCTCTATGTCGACTATGAACGGAATGGAAACTCCCTCTTCTCCTCCAAACTCACCACTGTGTCTGCCGGAATCGGTGGAGGCCCAGATGGAAGTCGCCTCCGAAGATGATATTCAGACTCGGCCTCCCTCAGCCGCGCCCCCCCAGGTGGTTCTCAAACATTTTGCTGATGGTACAGTTTCATGCACCGAGGCAGCTCGTGCGTTAGAAACAGCAGCTCTGAGTGTATTGCCCCGGATGATCTCCTCGTGCCAATCGACCCTGACATCTGTGGACACTGATGCCCATCCATCGAAGGACTCTCCCATCATTGATCGCGCTGTGGCTCTTTCGCAGCGCCCTGATGGGGGTCAGGGTGCCCTGGGCGGGGTGCAACTCCCCGGGGCCCCAGACGACCTCCGAGCGGCCTCAGCGGCACCCCCCCCTGCGCGAGCTGCTGAGGGAGCCAGCCATGACGCCCTGGCTGCTGACCTTACCGCTGCGGCCCCTTCCCCACCCACTCGTGATCCCCGTGCGACCTCCGTTTCTCGTGTTCGCCGTGCGGTCTCCCCGGTTCAGCAGCTCGGCAGACCTGCTGACTGGACCCCGCCTTTGAGTGCCCTGGGGTGCCCGGAACTTCGCCAGCTGGCTGCTGCCTTGAGGCATGAGGGATGGGTCGAGCAGCCTGTGGTGTGTACGAGCAAGAAAGACTTGATCCCAGCCCTTGCCCGGCTCTTGGCGGACTCGCCCCCTGAGATCACCATGGAGATGGTGCTCAAGTGGGCCTGCCCAATGGTCGATGACCCGAACGTTCGTGCCCGCCTCCAGGAGTTGATGGCCACCCAAGCCCCTGGGGGGGCAGCCCTGATCTCGGATCCCCTGCGAGTGCCTGCGGGGAGGCTACCAAAGGCCCCCCTTCGCCGGCCCAGCCCGAACCAGCCCACCCCAACCCCCCGGACGCCTACAGCGCCGCGGAGGAACCTGCCGCCTCTCCCTCCCTCCCCGCAGCGAGGGGGGGAGTTCCCCTCGCCTGATCATCCCCTGTCGAGCCTGGCGGCATCAGGCCTTCCCCCACCACCTGGTGCCGCGTGGCATACTGTGCCCGCTCCGCCGCGGCCTCCGTCGCCGGTCCCTGCTCCGCCGATGCCTGCTCCTGTGTCGGCCCCTGCGGCCCACGCCCGCTCCGATGCTGTCTGCGCCTGTGGCGCGGCCACCGCGCCACGTCCCGCTGGTCGCGACTGCTCCGCCGCTGGTTGTGTCTGCCCAGCTGCTGGCTGCGCCTGCTCCTTTGCGACAGGTGACCGCTCCGCAGCGGCCCGAGCCTGATCCGCTGCCCGCGGTGCCTGTCCCGCCGGTTGTGCCCCCGAAAGCCGTGGCGGCTGCTCTCCCCAGTGTAGCGCCATCTCCGTCGCCCTCGACGTCTGCTGTGAGGCCAGTGGTGTCTGATCCGCCCCCGCTTGCCGCGACTGCACCACCGCCTGCTGTCCTGACCATGCTGTCAGATGCTTCCGCCCTTCCGCCGGCTGGAACCAGGTTTCTTGTGTCGTCCCAGGGGCTGAAGCTCAGCCCTCTGTCGCCCCGGCGCCCCGCCCCAATTCGCCTGGGTTACCTATGCTGTCCCCGCTGTGGATCTGCCGGGGCCCGACGGACTCCCCTTGGTTGCTCTGACGGAGGACTTGCGCCCTGCGGCGGCAGTTCGGCAGCTCCTGCTCCGAGTTGGCCAGCTACTCGAGGCCGTTGGACCCCATCTGGGGGGACCCATGACCCCTCGTCTTTGAGAGGATAGTGGCTGTGACTACAGAGGCTCTCTCACTCTCGCTCAAGGGGAATGATCCCGGAGTCCTTGCTGGAGACCCTGCGCAGTGTGCTGCGTCTTTCCTGGGTCCCCGACCTTGGAGATTGGCAGCCTCAGGCGCTGGTGGACCGGCAGCCTGTGGACCAGCAACCCCGGCGCCTGGTGACCAGCACCCCCGGCGCCTGAGGACCAGAAACCCCCGGCGCCTGTGGCACCCTCTGCTCCCGGCTCGGTTCCGACGGTCACGGTGGCGGCTCTAGCTCCGACTGCGCGGGGGCGCGTAGGTGACCTGGGGACCCAGCAGCATGCGCAGCAGGGGCCAACTCAGCTCCAGTCCGTTTACCTGCGTCGCACCCCGGGAACCCCTGGCCAGAGATCCTGGGGGAACTCCCCCAGAAGCCAATGAGCATCCGTTATGGCCCGAGGAAGCGCTATTGTTATGTCGAGCTCCCGGTTGGGGCATTCGAGGAGCTTCGTGCAGCACCACCCCCTGGACTGTTCGTGGGCCTGGCGACCCGTCGCGCTGCGAATGGGAAAGCACCATCCCAGGACCGAGAAGCCTCACCCAGAGAGCGGAGATCGACAATAGAAGTGGTACCCGTGGATGACCGTACCTCTCCTGCTGATGATGACGAGGAGTGCCTTGTCCTCCCGAGCGAGCTCCCGCTGAGAATGAACCGACGACCGCACCTGCGAGGGAAGACCCGGGACTCGGCCTGCGCATGCGGCGAGGCCCAGTAGCTGCCCAGAAGGAGGAGGGCCCAAGAGGCTGCTCTTGCCGCCTCCACTGTAATCCCTGTGGGGGAGCCGGAGCGTCATGTGCGGGGAGGACGGCGGCCGTCGCGGGAGGCGGTGAATGCCAACGCGATCCGCCAGAGAACAGGAGAGCCGCAACTGGCCCGGACGGTGATGGTGCCTCGGGGGGCAGGGCCTCATCCAAGTCCAACTGGGGATGGAACCCTGATGTGGGTACAGCCAGTGCCTCAGGTGCAAGACGGCGGGAGGGCCTTTCGCAACCGAGGGCGACGCGGCGGCGGACGGGAGGCCGCCGTCTCTAAGAGTCTGGAGAGCCCGCCACTGACCAGGGCCGGACGGAGGCTCCGTGCGTTGTTCGAGGTGGAAAGCCTGGGACACCGGATCCCTCCGATGGTGCATGAAGGCCCGTCTGGCCGCGCTGAGGGGCCGCCGTTCGCGGGGCAGCGGTGGGCCCCGGGTCCACGCTGCCCATGGGGCCCCTGCTTCGGATGCCGCCTGAGCCGCATGCACCGCCTGCGTTGTCGCATGGGGCTGGCCGTCGGGTCCGCGTCTGGGGTTCGGTGGCTGGCCGCCTGGGTCGGCGCCGTCCCCGGGACCCCACTGCCTGTGCCTCTGGTTCCGCCTGCCGTGCCGCTGCCGGGTGCCGCCTCGGCCGCTGCTCCGCCGGTGCCTGGCCCTCGGCCGGGTGCTGCCGCCTTGGGGGGCCGCCGCTTGTCGGTGCTGTCGGCCGGGCCGCTTGGGTCCGCGTCTGGGGCTGTCGGCTGGCCCGCCTGGGTCGGCGCCGTCCCCGGGACCCCGCTGCCTGTGCCTCTGGTTCCGCCTGCCGTGCCGCTGCCGGGTGCCGCCTCGGCCGCTGCTCCGCCGGTGCCTGGCCCTCGGCCGGGTGCTGCCGCCCAGGGGGCCGCCGCTTGTCGGTGCTGGCGGCCGGGCCGCTTGGGTCCGCGTCTGGGGTTCGGTGGCTGGCCCGCCTGGGTCGGCGTCCCAGGACCCTGCCTGTGCCTCTGGTTCCTGCCGTGCCGCTGCCTGCCGCCTCGGCCTCGCCGGTGCCTGCCCTCGGCCCTGCCGGGGCCGCCGCTTGTCGGTGCTGTCGGCCGGGCCGCTTGGGTCCGCGTCTGGGGTTCGGTGGCTGGCCCGCCTGGGTCGGCGCCGTCCCCGGGACCCCCGCTGCCTGTGCCTCTGGTTCCGCCTGCCGTGCCGCTGCCGGGTGCCGCCTCGGCCGCTGCTCCGCCGGTGCCTGGCCCTCGGCCGGGTGCTGCCGCCTTGGGGGGCCGCCGCTTGTCGGTGCTGTCGGCCGGGCCGCTTGGGTCCGCGTCTGGGGGTTCGGTGGCTGGCCGCCGTCCCCGGGACCCCGCTGCCTGTGCCTCTGGTTCCGCCTGCCGTGCCGCTGCCGGGTGCCGCCTCGGCCGCTGCTCCGCCGGTGCCTGGCCCTCGGCCGGGTGCTGCCGCCTTGGGGGCCGCCGCTTGTCGGTGCTGTCGGCCGGGCCGCTTGGGTCCGCGTCTGGGGTTCGGTGGCTGGCCCGCCTGGGTCGGCGCCGTCCCGGGACCCCGCTGCCTGTGCCTCTGGTTCCGCCTGCCGTGCCGCTGCCGGGTGCCGCCTCGGCCGCTGCTCCGCCGGTGCCTGGCCCTCGGCCGGGTGCTGCCGCCTTGGGGCCGCCGCTTGTCGGTGCTGTCGGCCGGGCCGCTTGGGTCCGCGTCTGGGGTTCGGTGGCTGGCCCGCCTGGGTCGGCGCCGTCCCCGGGACCCCCGCTGCCTGTGCCTCTGGTTCCGCCTGCCGTGCCGCTGCCGGGTGCCGCCTCGGCCGCTGCTCCGCCGGTGCCTGGCCCTCGGCCGGGTGCTGCCTTGGGGGCCGCCGCTTGTCGGTGCTGTCGGCCGGGCCGCTTGGGTCCGCGTCTGGGGTTCGGTGGCTGGCCCGCCTGGGTCGGCGCCGTCCCCGGACCCCGCTGCCTGTGCCTCTGGTTCCGCCTGCCGTGCCGCTGCCGGGTGCCGCCTCGGCCGCTGCTCCGCCGGTGCCTGGCCCTCGGCCGGGTGCTGCCGCCTTGGGGGCCGCCGCTTGTCGGTGCTGTCGGCCGGGCCGCTTGGGTCCGCGTCTGGGGTTCGGTGGC
Organism: Paratrimastix pyriformis; assembly: GCA_027972325.1. Classification (NCBI taxonomy): domain Eukaryota; phylum Preaxostyla; family Paratrimastigidae; genus Paratrimastix; species Paratrimastix pyriformis. The sequence continues at coordinate 55,079 of JAPMOS010000150.1, forward strand.
TGGCCCGCCTGGGTCGGCGCCGTCCCCGGACCCCGCTGCCTGTGCCTCTGGTTCCGCCTGCCGCTGCCCGGTGCCGCCTCGGCCGCTGCTCCGCCGGTGCCTGGCCCTCGGCCGGGTGCTGCCTGGGGGCCGCCGCTTGTCGGTGCTGTCGGCCGGGCCGCTTGGGTCCGCGTCTGGGGTTCGGTGGCTGGCCTGGGTCGGCGCCGTCCCGGGACCCCGCTGCCTGTGCCTCTGGTTCCGCCTGCCGTGCCGCTGCCGGGTGCCGCCTCGGCCGCTGCTCCGCCGGTGCCTGGCCTCGGCCGGGTGCTGCCGCCTTGGGGGCCGCCGCTTGTCGGTGCTGTCGGCCGGGCCGCTTGGGTCCGCGTCTGGGGTTCGGTGGCTGGCCCGCCTGGGTCGGCGCCGTCCCGACCCTGCCTGTGCCTCTGGTTCCGCCTGCGCCGCTGCCGGTGCCGCCTCGGCCGCTGCTCCGCCGGTGCCTGGCCCTCGGCGGGTGCTGCCGCGGGGCCGCCGCGTGTGCTGTCGGCCGGGCCGCTTGGGTCCGCGTCTGTTCGGTGGCTGGCCCGCCTGGGTCGGCGCCGTCCCGGACCGCTGCCTGTGCCTCTGGTTCCGCCTGCCGATGCCGCTGCCGGGTGCCGCCTCGGCTGCTCCGCCTGCCGGCCCTGGCCGCCGCCAGGGGCCGCCGCTTGTCGGTGCTGTCGGCCGGGCCGCGGGTCCGCGTCTGGGGTTCGGTGGCTGGCCCGCCTGGGTCGGCCGGCCGCCGCCTTGGGCCGCCGTGCCGCTGCCGGGTTCGGCTGGCCGGTGCCTCTCGGCCTGCCGCCGGCCGCCGCCGCTGTGCCCTGGGTCCGCCTGCCTCGGTGCGGTCGGCTGCCGCCTGGTGCCTGCTGCCCTGCCGGTGCCTGGGCTGCCGGTGCCTTGCCGGGGCCGCCGCTTGTCGGTGCTGTCGGCCGGGCCGCGGGTCCGCGTCTGGGGTTCGGTGGCTGGCCCGCCTGGGTCGGCGCCGTCCCCGGGACCCCCGCTGCCTGTGCCTCTGGTTCCGCCTGCCGTGCCGCTGCCGGGTGCCGCCTCGGCCGCTGCTCCGCCGGTGCCTGGCCCTCGGCCGGGTGCTGCCGCCTGGGGGCCGCCGCTTGTCGGTGCTGTCGGCCGGACCGCTTGGGTCCGCGTCTGGGGGTTCGGCGGCCGGCCGCCTGGGTCGGCGCCGTCCCGGGACCCCGCTGCCTGTGCCTCTGGTTCCGCCTGCCGTGCCGCTGCCGGGTGCCGCCTCGGCCGCTGCTCCGCCGGTGCCTGGCCCTCGGCCGGGTGCTGCCGCCTGGGGGCCGCCGCTTGTCGGTGCTGTCGGCCGGACCGCGGGTCCGCGTCTGGGGTTCGGTGGCTGGCCCGCCTGGGTCGGCGCCGTCCCGGGACCCCGCTGCCTGTGCCTCTGGTTCCGCCTGCCGTGCCGCTGCCGGGTGCCGCCTCGGCCGCTGCTCCGCCGGTGCCTGGCCCTCGGCCGGTGCTGCGCCGCTTGTCGGTGCTGTCGGCCGGGCAGCTTGGGTCCGCGTCTGGGGTTCGGTGGCTGGCCCGCCTGGGTCGGCGCCGTCCCGGGACCTGCCTGCCTCTGGTTCCGCCTGCCGTGCCGCTGCCGGGTGCCGCCTCGGCCGCTGCTCCGCCGGTGCCTGGCCCTCGGCCGGGGTGCCGCCTCAGTGGGCCGCCGCTTGTCGGTGCCGTCGGCCGCGCTGCTCGGTTGCCGTGTGCCGACGCCGTCGGGGCTTTGTCGGTGCTTGCCGATCGGGTGGTCGTCGTTTGCGGGGACGGTGTGGTCCCGGGCCCTCGCTGCCCAGGGCCCCTGCCGGTAATGCCGCTTGCGCCTGAGCCACTGGCTCAGCTTGCGCCTGCGCAAGCCGGGTTCTGCCTCTGCCTGCCTGCGCTCGGGCCGCTGTTTGCGGTGGCCGCGGGTCGGGCTTTTGTCGTGGCGCATGCCGCCCCGGGGCCATCGTTTGCAGGGCCAGCGGTTGGCCCCGGGTCCACGCTGTTCCCGGGGCCCCCGCTGCTGACACCACCTGGACTGACCACTCCGCCGATGCCTCTGCCACCCGTGCACCCCGCGCTGCCTGGACGTTCGCCTGTGCTGGCCTTTCTCTGGGCCGCTTCTGCGGCCGGTGTGGTGTCCCATGCCTGCGGGTCCCCGGCGCTCCAGTGGACGCCTGTTGCCGTCTGCCTGGCCTGGCTGGACCCGGCGGGCCCATGATGGCCCTCCCGGCACACGTGGGGCTTTCTCTGCATCATCGGGCCGCCTCACCGGGTGGCCGAAACGCTGAGTGGGCCGAGCGATCCGGCTCAAGTCGCCCTGGGCACGGTGCCCGGGTGCCTGCTGCTGAGGCCCCGTCTGGACCAGAGGTTTTCTCCACCAGCACCTCCCGAGCACTTCCGGGCCCTCTGCTGGAATGTGTCCAGCATCCGCGCACCGCACCGTGCCCGTGCAGTGGCGGCTCTGTCCCGCAGAGTCCAAGCCGTCTTTCTCACTGAGACCTGGCTTTCCGACCAAAGCCCCCGAATCCAGGGTTTCCGCTGGTTTGTGGAAGGCCACGCGAGCTGGGCCGGCGAACGTCCCTCCGGCGGGGTCGCCCTCGGTCTCTCGGGCCCTGGGCCCAAGGCGCCCGCTCTCCCCCCTGCCTGCACGACTGCACGGTGTGGGTCGTATCGAGGCGTCTTATTCGGGGCATGCTATTTCAAGCCGCGGAGCCTCGGCGCCGACACTGCCGGGGAACTCTTCGAGTGCATCCGCACCCTGCGCCCCGGCAGCCTGTGGTGATCGCTGGCGACTTTAACGCTCATGTGCCCTCCCCCTCGGACAACGGCAATGAGCAGGGGGAATACCTGCAGCTGCTGGCGGAGCAAGCCGGACTCACCATCGCGGCCCAAGATGGGGACACCGTGCTCCCAAGCTATGACCCCGGGGCTTACGGCGTGTCTCCAAGGTCGACTACTACCTGTTTGATGGCCTGGCTCAGCCGCGGAGACGGTGGCACCTCGGGCTGCCAGCCGCAATTTGCTGGACCCGGTGGGCCAGGAGGTCCCGGAATCAGCGTGCGAGCACCGCGCTGTCCACCTCTCAGGCATCGTCTGCGTCGCCCCCACCCAGGCGCAAGGGCCGCACCAAGCCGCGGTGGGCCTGGTGCTTGGACAAGGCTGACTGGGCCCACTTCGAGGAGGAGGCGTCCCTCGGGGCTGCCGACCTCCTCTCCCGCCTGGAGGCGGACACCAAGAGTCTGGCCTCCCAGAGCTGCTGAAGGCGAGATGGGACCAACTGCTGGCTCTTCTCCGCCGCGCTGGCCGGGAAGCGGTTGGAAGGAAGCGGGTCACCGCGGCCTCCCGAGCATGGTGGACCCCTCGGCTCGCCGATCTGTGGCGGGCAAGATGGGCCAGAGCCCCGGTGTGAAGGCAGCCCGCGGCGCCTTTCGACGGAGCCCGAGCGGCGAAGAGCGGCATGATGGCCGAGTTCCGCCTCTCGGGGGAGCGATCCTGGTGGTCCCTCACACGGCTCTTGGGGAGGCACCCTGAAGGCTGACCAGGAGCGGGGGTGGGCCTCGAGGAGTTCACGGCCCATTTCCGCAAGGTTGGAGAGATGCCTGGGCCACCGCCGCCGCTACCCAGCCTCGAGTTTGAGCCGCCGTCAGCAGGCCGGATGGCAACCACCAATGTGACCGCTCACTCGGGAGGTGGAGCTGGCCCTGGGGACCTGCGGGTGGCGGAGCGCCGGGACCGGACGGCATCCCCGCTGTTCCTGAAGCGGGCAGGGTCAGCGTTCACAAGCCCTCCGCCTTTTCTTTGAGCTCACCTGGCGGTGGGGCCTGTGGCCGGAACAGTGGCGCCTCTCCCACTTGGTACCGGTCCCACAAGAGCAAGGAGGCCGAGCCGACCGCATACCGTCGATTGCTCTGGCCCCAGTGGCCTTGG
>JAPMOS010000150.1:59021-81933 GCA_027972325.1 Paratrimastix pyriformis
CATCATCATCATCATCATCATCATCATCCAATCATCATCATCATCATCGCCCCCAATGCGGACCCAGCGGAACCGGTCGGTGAGGAAGAGGGTCTGCAGCAGGCTGTTCATGTAGCAGGTGGCGCCCTGGTTGCGCAGGCCCACGAAGCCGGTTTCCTTCTTGCTGTCCCAGGTCGCCTCGCGGAACATGGTCGAGTAGGGAGCTGGGATCTTGTGCTACGCGTGATGATGATTTGGGATGATGATTTGGGATGATGATTTGGGATGATGATGGTGTGGTGAGGATGATTTTTGTGATGATGGCGACGATGACAGTGATGATGAATGACGATGGTGGTGGTGGTGGATGCGCCGATTGGTATGATGATTGGGTGATGCTTGGGTGACGATTGGGTGATGAAGATGAGAGTGAGGATGATTGGCGATGATGTTGTGAAGTGGCAGGAAGGATGGCAGTGATGATGGGATGATGGTCTGGTGGTCGATCCCAGGGCACCACAGAGTGTACGTAACGTGGCATCTGCGCCTGTGTACTGGCGTGTGTCCAGGGAAGACCGCGGCAGTGTCTGTGTCCGTGGAGGAGCAGACCTCGAGGGTGCAGTGGATCATGATGGACTGGTCGGTTGGGTCGATATAACCCTTGGCTGGATCCGCTAATGTCGCCAGGGAGATCAATTCTCGATAACCCCAATCGCGGGAGTCATGGAACGAGTGAAAATCGGCTAAACCGACATTATCGCCGGTCAGCATGTGGAGGTGGTCCTGAGAACGAACACAGACCAACAGTCAACGAATCGGCGGGCTTACTCCGGTTGACAATGGACAGCGTATAGGCAACGTTGTAACGCCACCCCGGTGGGAGAATGTCGGCATCCTAAAGACGCAAAAGATCGATCAGAGCACCGCCAGGAGTGGTGACGAACCGCAAGATCCAAAAAAAGCGAAAGAGAAAGTGGAGGAGAGCCTGCAGTCGGTGCCGGCTTCCCACCGCGCGGCATCAAGAAGAGACGCCACTTCACATCCATGAAGTCAAAGGTTGATGAATACAACCGATCGGGAAGATCCGGCGAAAGAATGTCCTTGACTGTCCAGGTGAATGTGACGACTTTCGGCGGAACCTGGAAAATCACGATGGAAAAGTCAATCTAAAGAGGACCAGCAGCAAACCAGTTCGGCCGATTTGGGAGAAACTGCGACCTTCGTGCCAGAAAAGCCAACATAAAAAAAAAATTTCCAAATGGGCGGACCTGATCAGTGGCCGGAGCTTCCGGTGGCTTGACAGAAGTCATCCACAAATGATGATAAACGTGTTGGCCCGGGGAATAGGAACAAACGCCGGAGAGAAAACTTCAAAATCGAAGGAAAACTCGCTCTTTACCCGTCCGCCGCGTTGGGGTCTCGGGCCACTGCGTCCTCGTCCTCGTCCACGTTGATGCAGGACAGCCGCAGGCTCTTGTGCAGGTGCGTCGCCTCGCGGGCCCATCCCATCTCCATGGCAGTGCTCCAGCGGGCCAGCGCCGCTGCGATGCGGGCGCGCCAGAACGACTTGCTGAACGAGCGCTCGGCCTTGCGGTGCACCTCCTCGATCATCTCCAGGAAGCGCTCCGCCTGAGGCCCATTGGATTTTCGGCAGCAACGGGGAAAAGTCTCCCACACCTGTTTTTCAGTTTGTTGCCGGCAGAGACCAAGGAGACAAGCAATAATGCCGGTTTTACCCAGAAATGAAGTGTGTAGAGGGTCCAATCATTCGTGAAAGAGCCGACCCTCAACTCTGGGTGAGTCAGTGGAGATCGAAAATGCACATTTTGCCGATGGTGGTTGGAGTTGCTGGCTCAAAAGTGCCGGGGGTCTATTGGAGTCTGTCTCAGCGAACAGAAACGCGTGTCACTGGGTCAAAAACAGGGCCCCGCTTGTCATGGGCTCAAAAATAGTGATTTTTTTGAGGGAGGATTTTGCTTCTTTTAGGCACAGCGCAGCGGGGGTCTTGCCTTTTCTGCGAGTGACACGCGATCTTGGGAGAGAACTCGCTGGAGAATGTTAAGATACAAAGAACCAGGCTGGAATCATGCCATCGGTTGGCAAAATGGGCGTGGAAGTTTGGTGAGTTTTAGTGTCTCTGTTACCTGGGGAGTATACACTGATGGGCTGTTAGCTGGATGGAGGAGGAGGGGTGGGTCTCCGCTGCTCTGACCGAGTTTTGTTTGGATCCTGAAATAGGGGGTTCAAAAGAAAATATATTAGCAGCGTTTCACAACAAGTTCGCCGAACCCCGCCCCTCCACCGAGGATGCCATTATCGCACGATACTATCGAGTGCGCCGTACCTCTTACACAAGAAAAAATGCTCGTGCCATCGTCCAAAAGGTAGGTTATATAATCCGCTCATTGTTGGGGAGTTTTGATTCGGCATGTTCCTTGCATTCATGGTGATTTCGTTGGTTGTTGTGCTTGCGTGCTTTCAGTTCCGAAAAAAGGGACAGTTGAAGGACGGGGAAACTCTTGCGGAACACCTTTGGCCTCCAACAGTCCAGCAGCAACCTCCTACAGTCCAGCAGCAACCAGTCCAGCAGCAACCGGCAGTCCAGCAGCAGGCCCCGCCTTCAATCCGGCTGCGCGACATCATTGGGAGTATGAGTCCAAAAGGCTCCAGATCATACGGTCGAAGAAAGTGAGCCTCGACTTTCTCCGGGGCTGCCGGCCAATCCAGGCAGGAAAAACCCCGTCGCCCCGGGGCATTCGGTTTCGACAAACCTTGGCCCGCGACGTCAAGAACATCGAGTTCGCGATCAAGTGCGTGATGGCCGTCCGTCGATACAGAAGAAAAGCCCTCCTTCCTGGGGGCGCACACGCCGCAGCACTCCTGGTCCACCCCCCAGGGCAAACCACACATTCCACACACACACACACACACACCACACACACACACACACACACACACACACACACACACACACACACACACACACACACACACACACACACACACACACACACACACACACAGGCATAGGCTTCATGGTCACCGAGCTCATGTTTACCGAGCCAGACCTTGCCAAGGCAGCCACACTCTGTCTCGACCAGATGACGAGTGGCCAGATCCCCACCCACCCAAGCTGCCGACACCCCAAGAGATGACCGGAAAGAAGATGAAGAAGTGACGGAGAACATTCCCAACGTCCAGGCCTATCCAAGAGTGCAGACCTGGTCAGCAGAAGCGCGTTTCACCCATCGCGACGACGCGGGCACCATCACCGAAGGGGTGGCCAAGGTGCTTGAGCCGGTGGGCCGCCACGGCGTCCTGTGGGGGATGTCGGACGGGGCAGCAACAAACACGGGAAGTTGGAATGGGCTTTGGGCATTGTTGAGGGCACAGGGCTACTTTCCGTATCCCCTTGTCTGCACGACCCATTCATCGGACAATATTGTCAAGTCTGTTGATACCCTCCCCGCACCCCGGAGATACACACCGCTTTTAGGTCCCTCCTCAACAGCAGAGAGGAGAAGGACGAAGCAAAATGCATTTGGCCAGAAGCAGACAAGGGTGTGATTCCAATGCTGTTGGAGCTGATGTCAAACACAATCAGGCGGGACCCCACCTTGCACGAACTGCTCAAGGCGAAGTGGGGCTGTGAAATGCCCAACGGGGTCGACTCGAGGTCTGGATGAAGTTATGGGCACTGAAAACAATTCGTCGTAGGTTCAATCTCTACATCGATACAGACGAGTTCCTCATCTCGAGGGGCCCCGTCACACCCCACAGTGGACCTCACGAACAACAGGCTCCGGGACGCCCTTCCTATCCTCAAGGCCTACCAGCGTGACTGTGATGACGCCGAAACGAGGCGTGTCGAGGAACAGAAGGAACGCAAGCGAAAGAAAGGCAAGGCCACAGCAGCCAAGCCCACAGCAGCCAAGCCCACAGCAGCCAAGCCCGCAGCCACGTCTCCATACCACCTCCGCGCACGACAGCCGGCCACACCGCCCGAGCCCGAGGAAGGCACCGAACAGACCCGACAGCCCGGAGGAAGGAAGACACTTCGCGGAAAGATCTTCAGATCCTCATCACTCAGTTCCAAAAGCCGCAGGTGGTCATCCGCATGCTGGTCTTCTTGGAGGCCACCCAACGCCTGCGACGGGACATCATTTGGTCGATGAGCAGCCAGAACGGGTTTGAACACGCACGCACGCACGCGCACGCACACGCACGCACGCACACGCACACGCACGCACACGCACACGCACGCACATGCACCCCACTCCAACACACATGCACCCCACTCCAACACACATGCACCCCACATGCCTCGCAGGAGCATTCTCCTCTGCCACAGGATCAAGGAGACTCAAAGGATCCTTAAGGAGGCCCACGACCACCCCGAACGCCACTTCCCGCAGACCTTCCGTTGCGTTGACGCCGGGATCGTTGCGCGTGGAGACGCCAAAAAGATATGCGAGGCTGCCGCTGGTGTCTTGCTCGCGGGCCACGAGGAGAAGTTCCAGCGTTATCTCAATCCACCATACGTGCTGGCAGCTCTGTGCGATCGCCGTGAATGCAAGGACGTGGCCAAGCAGCTCTACCAAAACAGGGACATTTGGTGGCAATATGCTGCGCAGGCACTGGGGATGGACACTGCGGTCTTTTGCAGCAATCTGGAACAGTGCCAGCACCAGCACCCAGTTCATCAACTTCTCCGCTCGCCTGTCTGGCCAAACATGGTCCGTCGCACCGCCCCAGTCATACTGAGAATGTGTTCGCGTCGTAGCTTCTCGCGTTGTCCCAAGGCAAGCCACTCGCCACCTTCCCGGCACTTGAGTGCGTGCTCCACGCGATCTACGATTGCATGCCAGTGAGCAACGTGGAATCGGAGAAAGCGGTGCAGACCTTGAAGAATCTTGACCAGCGCCAACTCAGAGGCGAAACGCCTCAGGTGTTGTTTCGGTTCCTCAGAAACGTCGACCTGCCCGTGACGGCCTGGGAGTGGCGCAAGGCGAGGCGAGACTACCTCGCAAAAGTCCGACGCCAGCGTGAGGCAGCCACGGAGCGCCAGTCAGCGCGGCTAAGACGCCTGAAAGGAGCCGAGAAGGAAAGAAAGAAACCGCGAATGAGCATCATCGAGGACGACGACGACGACCAGGTGGTGCTCTCTGCGCCATTGCCTCCTTCCCCACAGCCGTCCTCCGCCCCCCCCCCCATCACCACCCCATCACCACCCCATCACCACCCCATCACCCCCATCACCACCCCCATCACCACCCCATCACCCCATCATCACCACCCCCATCACCACCCCCATCACCACCCCATCACCCCCATCATCACCCAAACAGCTCCTCTCTACTCGATCCCAGCCAACACATTCTCAGTCCTTCGGCCACCACCACTTTCGGTGCCGATCGCCCCCAGCGCATTCCCGTATCCAGCCCCTCCTCTGGTCGGGTATTACCCTCCATCACCACCGCCCCCCTTCTACGTCTACCAATTCCACCCAACCTTGCCGCAAGGGTGGTCGCCGCACAGACCGTGAGTGGACTGGCCCGGGAGGCAACATCGACATGGGCGGCCGAGGTAATGCCGAAGAAAGAGACCATACAACAGAAGATATTGCAGGAAAATGACTAGTGGTGAACGGGGTGGTGAGGAATTAGTCCCCAGGTTGAAGGTTGCAGACCACATGTCGGCATCGTGTGGTGGCCCAATGTTCGGTCTGCGGTCAGTTTGGATGTGGAGACGCCTCTTAAGACACAAAGAAAAGTAGTCCCTGCGATTTTCGTGGTTCCCGGACGAGTTTTCGGCGAGAACCACCTTGACGATATCGCCGGCATCGCACGTCAACGGTCCTCTGCCGCAGAGCCCTGAACTTTTCGCCACTGAAGCGCTGTGCTGTTGGCTTTCCAACAAAAAAAAAACGGACCTCCGATCATGGCTTGTTGGGCCTGGGCGAGTCCGGAAGCCGGAGGAGAAAAAACGGCCTTTTTCCATACCCGCCGAAAATCCAAGGCCCAAAGAGATGTGTTTTTCTGGCTCTGTCGACTATTCGCTCTTTGGCCTTTTGGTTGAAGTTTGCCTCTCTATGTCGACTATGAACGGAATGGAAACTCCCTCTTCTCCTCCAAACTCACCACTGTGTCTGCCGGAATCGGTGGAGGCCCAGATGGAAGTCGCCTCCGAAGATGATATTCAGACTCGGCCTCCCTCAGCCGCGCCCCCCCAGGTGGTTCTCAAACATTTTGCTGATGGTACAGTTTCATGCACCGAGGCAGCTCGTGCGTTAGAAACAGCAGCTCTGAGTGTATTGCCCCGGATGATCTCCTCGTGCCAATCGACCCTGACATCTGTGGACACTGATGCCCATCCATCGAAGGACTCTCCCATCATTGATCGCGCTGTGGCTCTTTCGCAGCGCCCTGATGGGGGTCAGGGTGCCCTGGGCGGGGTGCAACTCCCCGGGGCCCCAGACGACCTCCGAGCGGCCTCAGCGGCACCCCCTGCGCGAGCTGCTGGGGAGCCAGCCATGACGCCCTGGCTGCTGACCTTACCGCTGCGGCCCCTTCCCCACCCACTCGTGATCCCCGTGCGACCTCCGTTTCTCGTGTTCGCCGTGCGGTCTCCCCGGTTCAGCAGCTCGGCAGACCTGCTGACTGGACCCCGCCTTTGAGTGCCCTGGGGTGCCCGGAACTTCGCCAGCTGGCTGCTGCCTTGAGGCATGAGGGATGGGTCGAGCAGCCTGTGGTGTGTACGAGCAAGAAAGACTTGATCCCAGCCCTTGCCCGGCTCTTGGCGGACTCGCCCCCTGAGATCACCATGGAGATGGTGCTCAAGTGGGCCTGCCCAATGGTCGATGACCCGAACGTTCGTGCCCGCCTCCAGGAGTTGATGGCCACCCAAGCCCCTGGGGGGGCAGCCCTGATCTCGGATCCCCTGCGAGTGCCTGCGGGGGAGGGGGCTACCAAAGGCCCCCCTTCGCCGGCCCCACCCAGCCCGAACCAGCCCACCCCAACCCCCCGGACGCCTACAGCGCCGCGGAGGAACCTGCCGCCTCTCCCTCCCTCCCCGCAGCGAGGGGGGGAGTTCCCCTCGCCTGATCATCCCCTGTCGAGCCTGGCGGCATCAGGCCTTCCCCCACCACCTGGTGCCGCGTGGCATACTGTGCCCGCTCCGCCGCGGCCTCCGTCGCCGGTCCCTGCTCCGCCGATGCCTGCTCCTGTGTCGGCCCCGCTGCGGCCCACGCCCGCTCCGATGCTGTCTGCGCCTGTGGCGCGGCCACCTGCGCCCGTCCCGCTGGTCGCGACTGCTCCGCCGCTGGTTGTGTCTGCCCAGCTGCTGGCTGCGCCTGCTCCTTTGCGACAGGTGACCGCTCCGCAGCGGCCCGAGCCTGATCCGCTGCCCGCGGTGCCTGTCCCGCCGGTTGTGCCCCCGAAAGCCGTGGCGGCTGCTCTCCCCAGTGTAGCGCCATCTCCGTCGCCCTCGACGTCTGCTGTGAGGCCAGTGGTGTCTGATCCGCCCCCGCTTGCCGCGACTGCACCACCGCCTGCTGTCCTGACCATGCTGTCAGATGCTTCCGCCCTTCCGCCGGCTGGAACCAGGTTTCTTGTGTCGTCCCAGGGGGCTGAAGCTCAGCCCTCTGTCGCCCCGGCGCCCCGCCCCCAATTCGCCTGGGTTACCTATGCTGTCCCCGCTGTGGATCTGCCGGGGCCCGACGGACTCCCCTTGGTTGCTCTGACGGAGGACTTGCGCCCTGCGGCGGCAGTTCGGCAGCTCCTGCTCCGAGTTGGCCAGCTACTCGAGGCCGTTGGACCCCATCTGAGGGGGACCCATGACCCCCTCGTCTTTGAGAGGATAGTGGCTGTGACTACAGAGGCTCTCTCACTCTCGCTCAAGAGGGGAATGATCCCGGAGTCCTTGCTGGAGACCCTGCGCAGTGTGCTGCGTCTTTCCTGGGTCCCCGACCTTGGAGATTGGCAGCCTCAGGCGCTGGTGGACCGGCAGCCTGTGGACCAGCAACCCCCGGCGCCTGGTGACCAGCACCCCCCGGCGCCTGAGGACCAGAAACCCCCGGCGCCTGTGGCACCCTCTGCTCCCGGCTCGGTTCCGACGGTCACGGTGGCGGCTCTAGCTCCGACTGCGCGGGGGCGCGTAGGTGACCTGGGGACCCAGCAGCATGCGCAGCAGGGGCCAACTCAGCTCCAGTCCGTTTACCTGCGTCGCACCCCGGGAACCCCCTGGCCAGAGATCCTGGGGGAACTCCCCCAGAAGCCAATGAGCATCCGTTATGGCCCGAGGAAGCGCTATTGTTATGTCGAGCTCCCGGTTGGGGCATTCGAGGAGCTTCGTGCAGCACCACCCCCTGGACTGTTCGTGGGCCTGGCGACCCGTCGCGCTGCGAATGGGAAAGCACCATCCCAGGACCGAGAAGCCTCACCCAGAGAGCGGAGATCGACAGCCAAAGAAGTGGTACCCGTGGATGACCGTACCTCTCCTGCTGATGATGACGAGGAGTGCCTTGTCCTCCCGAGCGAGCTCCCCGCTGAGAATGAACCGACGACCGCACCTGCGAGGGAAGACCCCGGGACTCGGCCTGCGCATGCGGCGAGGCCCAGTAGCTTGCCCAGAAGGAGGAGGGCCCAAGAGGCTGCTCTTGCCGCCTCCACTGTAATCCCTGTGGGGGAGCCGGAGCGTCATGTGCGGGGAGGACGGCGGCCGTCGCGGGAGGCGGTGAATGCCAACGCGATCCGCCAGAGAACAGGAGAGCCGCAACTGGCCCGGACGGTGATGGTGCCTCGGGGGGGGCAGGGCCTCATCCAAGTCCAACTGGGGGATGGAACCCTGATGTGGGTACAGCCAGTGCCTCAGGTGCAAGACGGCGGGAGGGCCTTTCGCAACCGAGGGCGACGCGGCGGCGGACGGGGAGGCCGCCGTCTCTAAGAGTCTGGAGAGCCCGCCACTGACCAGGGCCGGACGGAGGCTCCGTGCGTTGTTCGAGGTGGAAAGCCTGGGACACCGGATCCCTCCGATGGTGCATGAAGGCCCGTCTGTGGCCGCGCTGAGGGGGCCGCCGTTCGCGGGGCAGCGGTGGGCCCGGCCGGGTCCACGCTGCCCATGGGGCCCCTGCTTCGGATGCCGCCTGAGCCGCATGCACCGCCTGCGTTGTCGCATGGGGCTGGCCCGTCGGGTCCGCGTCTGGGGTTCGGTGGCTGGCCCGCCTGGGTCGGCGCCGTCCCGGGACCCCCGCTGCCTGTGCCTCTGGTTCCGCCTGCCGTGCCGCTGCCGGGTGCCGCCTCGGCCGCTGCTCCGCCGGTGCCTGGCCCTCGGCCGGGTGCTGCTGCTTGGGGGGGCCGCCGCTTGTCGGTGCTGTCGGCCGGGCCGCTTGGGTCCGCGTCTGGGGGCTCGACGGCTGGCCCGCCTGGGTCGGCGCCGTCCCCGGGACCCCCGCTGCCTGTGCCTCTGGTTCCGCCTGCCGTGCCGCTGCCGGGTGCCGCCTCGGCCGCTGCTCCGCCGGTGCCTGGCCCTCGGCCGGGTGCTGCCGCCTTGGGGGGCCGCCGCTTGTCGGTGCTGTCGGCCGGGCCGCTTGGGTCCGCGTCTGGGGGTTCGGTGGCTGGCCCGCCTGGGTCGGCGCCGTCCCCGGGACCCCCGCTGCCTGTGCCTCTGGTTCCGCCTGCCGTGCCGCTGCCGGGTGCCGCCTCGGCCGCTGCTCCGCCGGTGCCTGGCCCTCGGCCGGGTGCTGCCGCCTTGGGGGGCCGCCGCTTGTCGGTGCTGTCGGCCGGGCCGCTTGGGTCCGCGTCTGGGGGTTCGGTGGCTGGCCCGCCTGGGTCGGCGCCGTCCCCGGGACCCCCGCTGCCTGTGCCTCTGGTTCCGCCTGCCGTGCCGCTGCCGGGTGCCGCCTCGGCCGCTGCTCCGCCGGTGCCTGGCCCTCGGCCGGGTGCTGCCGCCTTGGGGGGCCGCCGCTTGTCGGTGCTGTCGGCCGGGCCGCTTGGGTCCGCGTCTGGGGGTTCGGTGGCTGGCCCGCCTGGGTCGGCGCCGTCCCCGGGACCCCCGCTGCCTGTGCCTCTGGTTCCGCCTGCCGTGCCGCTGCCGGGTGCCGCCTCGGCCGCTGCTCCGCCGGTGCCTGGCCCTCGGCCGGGTGCTGCCGCCTTGGGGGCCGCCGCTTGTCGGTGCTGTCGGCCGGGCCGCTTGGGTCCGCGTCTGGGGTTCGGTGGCTGGCCCGCCTGGGTCGGCGCCGTCCCGGGACCCCGCTGCCTGTGCCTCTGGTTCCGCCTGCCGTGCCGCTGCCGGGTGCCGCCTCGGCCGCTGCTCCGCCGGTGCCTGGCCCTCGGCCGGGTGCTGCCGCCTTGGGGGGCCGCCGCTTGTCGGTGCTGTCGGCCGGGCCGCTTGGGTCCGCGTCTGGGGTTCGGCTGGCCCGCCTGGGTCGGCGCCGTCCCGGGACCCCGCTGCCTGTGCCTCTGGTTCCTGCCTGCCGCTGCCGGGTGCCGCCTCGGCCGCTGCTCCGCCGGTGCCTGGCCCTCGGCCGGGTGCTGCCGCCTTGGGGGCCGCCGCTTGTCGGTGCTGTCGGCCGGGCCGCTTGGGTCCGCGTCTGGGGTTCGGTGGCTGGCCCGCCTGGGTCGGCGCCGTCCCCGGGACCCCCGCTGCCTGTGCCTCTGGTTCCGCCTGCCGTGCCGCTGCCGGGTGCCGCCTCGGCCGCTGCTCCGCCGGTGCCTGGCCCTCGGCCGGGTGCTGCCGCCTTGGGGGCCGCCGCTTGTCGGTGCTGTCGGCCGGGCCGCTTGGGTCCGCGTCTGGGGTTCGGTGGCTGGCCCGCCTGGTCGGCGCCGTCCCGGGACCCCGCTGCCTGTGCCTCTGGTTCCGCCTGCCGTGCCGCTGCCGGGTGCCGCCTCGGCCGCTGCTCCGCCGGTGCCTGGCCTCGGCCGGGTGCTGCCGCCTTGGGGGCCGCCGCTTGTCGGTGCTGTCGGCCGGGCCGCTTGGGTCCGCGTCTGGGGTTCGGTGGCTGGCCCGCCTGGGTCGGCGCCGTCCCCGGACCCCCGCTGCCTGTGCCTCTGGTTCCGCCTGCCGTGCCGCTGCCGGGTGCCGCCTCGGCCGCTGCTCCGCCGGTGCCTGGCCCTCGGCCGGTGCTGCCGCCTTGGGGGCCGCCGCTTGTCGGTGCTGTCGGCCGGGCCGCTTGGGTCCGCGTCTGGGGTTCGGTGGCTGGCCCGCCTGGGTCGGCGCCGTCCCGGGACCCCGCTGCCTGTGCCTCTGGTTCCGCCTGCCGTGCCGCTGCCGGGTGCCGCCTCGGCCGCTGCTCCGCCGGTGCCTGGCCCTCGGCCGGGTGCTGCCGCCTGGGGGCCGCCGCTTGTCGGTGCTGTCGGCCGGGCCGCTTGGGTCCGCGTCTGGGGTTCGGTGGCTGGCCCGCCTGGGTCGGCGCCGTCCCGGGACCCCCGCTGCCTGTGCCTCTGGTTCCGCCTGCCGTGCCGCTGCCGGGTGCCGCCTCGGCCGCTGCTCCGCCGGTGCCTGGCCCTCGGCCGGGTGCTGCCGCCTTGGGGCCGCCGCTTGTCGGTGCTGTCGGCCGGCCGCTTGGGTCCGCGTCGGGGTTCGGTGGCTGGCCCGCCTGGTCGGCGCCGTCCCCGGACCCCCGCTGCCTGTGCCTCTGGTTCCGCCTGCCGTGCCGCTGCCGGTGCCGCCTCGGCCGCTGCTCCGCCGGTGCCTGGCCTCGGCCGGGTGCTGCCGCCTGGGGGCCGCCGCTTGTCGGTGCTGTCGGCCGGACCGCGGGTCCGCGTCCTGGGGTTCGGTGGCTGGCCCGCCTGGGTCGGCGCCGTCCCGGGACCCGCTGCCTGTGCCTCTGGTTCCGCCTGCCGTGCCGCTGCCGGGTGCCGCCTCGGCCGCTGCTCCGCCGGTGCCTGGCCCTCCGCCCGGGTGCTGCCTTGGGGGCCGCCGCTTGTCGGTGCTGTCGGCCGGGCCGCTTGGGTCCGCGTCTGGGGTTCGGTGGCTGGCCCGCCTGGGTCGGCGCCGTCCCCGGACCCCGCTGCCTGTGCCTCTGGTTCCGCCTGCCGTGCCGCTGCCGGGTGCCGCCTCGGCCGCTGCTCCGCCGGTGCCTGGCCCTCGGCCGGGGCCGCCGCCTCGGTGGGGCGACCTAGGATGGTGGCATACCGACCAAGCGCAACCACGAGGCCGAGGCTCACCAGCCGGACCGGTGATGAAGGAGGTGGGGGTGATGAGATGCGATGCATTTTGCCGAAGCTATCGGGGTGATGAGGTGACGGGGGATTGGGGGAACCTTTGTGATTTCCTTTCATGGCTCCTTAGTTAGCCTCACACGAGGCTGCATTAACACGAGACTGACTGACTGGGAACAGTCAAGCGATCCGCGGGCAGGTAGAGACTGAGCCGGAATTCGTTTCACGTCGGCACGTCGGCGCGCAAAACGGCCGTTCGTTGCTGATTCGGGAACACCCCGAGGGATCTTGGAACCGTTTTCAAACTTACACCTGAGAGCGTTCACTTCAGGGTTCAACATTGGCTTGACCTCTTCACCAGGAGAAACGTTTTGGGAGCTCTCTTTTTGATGGGGTCTTACCATCGGCCCTCCTCGAACTCCCTGAAAGACCAGAATCCCCAGCAACCTCCATTCCGCGGTTCCCTCCTCTGCATTATAGCATGTGTTTACCTCCTCCCCTGGGATCGCGACACTGTAGCCGATGCGATCTTCGCACTGGTTGAGTCCATAGGGTTTTATTCCACCGTGTCGCATCTCTTGAGAAGTCTCCTCTCGTTTTGGACTCCATTGATTCGGGGCTTCAGCGCCGTCTGTTGAGGCGAGCCGCCTCGTTCCAGCATATTTAGACACAAAAAAAAATTTAGAAAAATCTGAGCCTATAGAATTTTCCTCTCGATCCTTGTTCGCCCACAGTGCCGACCTCAAGTTTCGGAGTTTTCTTTCAGTCCCCCTCTCCTCGCGCCGTTTGCTCGCCCCGGGACCACTTGGCCCTCATTCCCGTCTGTGGTACACCAGCACCGTGTTCCGAGACAACCGGAACCCACCTCCCACTCCCCCTCTGGAAAAATGTCTGGCATGCTCCCGATGAAACGTCGGTCGAAATTGGTACAGCGAGTTTCCCCTTTTGGGGACCGCTGCCCGGGTGCCCAAACCCATGTCGCCCCGTGCGAGCTGAGGGGGCAGGATGTTGGAGTTTGCTGACCGGGACCCGCTGGCTTGCCGCCGTGGGGTGCTGTGACACAAAGTGCATGTGCATCCGCGGTGATGGCGGGCGTGGGAATTTCATTCAAAAAGATGGCTCTGTAGCGCGCAAGACCCTGGTACCCAAATAAACGTGAGGATGAAAGTGGGCCTCAAAAAACAGCCCATCCTCAGAAAAGTTGGAACTGAATGAGATGGAATAAAGGTGGTGTGCCACCTTGTGGGATGGTTGCCTGTGACACGAGGAAAAGGTTGCGCCTGATAAATTCCGCCATCAAAAATTCCCGGCCTCCGAAAAGCCCTCCAAATTCCTCCCCATTCAAAAAATGCGGTAGCCGCTCCAACCCTGCGGATCAGGAAGCTCTCTTCGAGTCAGCAGTTTTTGTGCACAACGTGGTGGGAAAGTACAATCCAAAGAAAAGCATCGGCGGTGCCGAGCAAAACACCACGGTGATTGTGTTGTGAAAGAAACCAGACACAGAAAGAGGACATGGAGCGCCGGTGGCAATGCAGTAAACGGTGGGCATCTGACCAGTGGCGCAAGCAGAAAATCATATTATAGAATGACTTAACTCGGAAACATGCGTTAAAAATGGTCAATCATCCTCGGAACTTGCCAAAGATGTGGATGATCCTTAAATAGCCGAACTGGCGAGCGGCGACACCTCCCCACAACATAAGATCACCGAGGATATGAACCTCTGATAAAATGTCGTGTCAACGAAGTGAGGGGCCGCATGAGAGCCGCCGAAGAGGCAACCCGTCACAGCGCAAGTTGCCAATGGGGGAAGAGCCGCTATTTTTTCCGGGCCAGTCAGTCAGTCTCGTGTTAATGCAGCCTCGTGTGAGGCTAACTAAGGAGCCATGAGAAGGAAATCACAAAAGGTTTTATCCCCCAATTCCCCCCGTCACCTCATCACCCCCGATAGGCTTCGGCTCAAAATGCATCGCATCTCATCACCCCCACCTCCTTCATCACCGGTCCGGCTGGTGAGCCTCGGCCTCGTGGTTGCGCTTGGTCGGTATGCCACCATCCTAGGTCGCCCCGAAAGCAAGACAGGGAGAGGAAGTGGATGGAAGAGCGACGACCTAAGACTTCCCCCCCCTCCCCGCAGGTTTTGAGGACGGGCCCACCCGGCGAGCCTGACGCTGCCGTCGTCCACCCGCAAAGGAGAGGGGTTCGGTCGATTGCTATGTAGTGGAGGCCTCGTTCTGGTGGCCGCTAGTCTGCTGGATGGGCACAGCAGGCAGCCTTCCTTGGCTCAGCCCCGGTGGTGTCGTCTCCCGCCGGGCCCTCCGATCGCCGGCCGTCCGCGGTGGCTCGGCTCGTCGCACCTTGAGCAGTTGCAGCCGGCGCGCGTGGGCCTGGGCCAAGAAGTCTCCCGCAATCCGGTTGACGGCCTCGCGAGTCGGGCGCCCCCAACCAGCGGCCGGCCTCCCGATCATGATCTGCCACTTGTCCGCACCCAGGGCCTCGAGATGGGCCCAGTCCGGGGCCCCCAGGGCCGCATGGAGGCGGTCCCAGGCCTTTTTGCGGAGCTCCTCGTAGGCGGGGCACTGCTGGATGATGTGTTGGGCGTCCTCGAGTGGTCCCGCGTCGTTGCAGCAGATGCAGGCTCCCCCGCGCTTCGCCTCAGGTCTGTTCTTCCAGGTGCGCATGAACTCACCGTTCAGGTACATCCCTGCGCGCAGTTGGGCTGCTATGCGGCGCCCCGCCGGGCTCATGTCGTCCAGGTAGGCCTCGCTGTGGCCAAAGTCCTGCTTGACCTGCCGCAGGAGTGCCAGCCTTGGGTGCGAGTGGGCGTCCTCCATCTTCGCGCGCCACTTGGCCTCCACATGTGTGCGCACTCGCTTCCGGACCAAGTCCTTCCAGGCCCCGATGCCGATGGTCCGGATGGCCTCGTCCACCGGGCGCACCCCCGTGCCAAGGCCATAGTCCGCCATGACCGCCTCAGCAGCCCCGGCCCATTCGCCGATGCACTGGTGCCCTGTCCTCACCTCTGGGAGCTTCTCGCCCAGCTCCACCAGTTCGCGGACCAGGCGGCCCTGCGGCAGCAGCTTGATGCGGCCCCATTCGAACATGATCTCCTGGGCCCGCAAGGCCGCCACCGGTATCAGGTCCAGATCGGCCTCGACCGCTGCGGATGATGCTTGCCCCATACACTGGAGGGCATAGCAGGCGAAGACGCGTTGAACCGAGTCCATTGCTCGCTCGGCCTTTTGGTCGCGCAGGTCAGGAAGGCCGCCGCCGCCCAGAGCAACTTCGGCAGGGCAAAGGTGCGCCACAATGCACAGAGCAGCCTCGGAGGGACGGCCCCAACACGGCCTAGCAGCCGGCTGATGGAGCCCCTCATCGCACAGGCCGCTCGGATCCTTCCGCTCGTATGGGCCTTTGTACGTGCATCGCATTCGAGTTCCGCGCCCAGGAAGCGGAAGACTCTGGTCTGTTCCAACATTTTGCCGCTGAGACGGACTGACCATGGTTCCGGCTTCGGCTTCGCAGCAGCGGGCTCCTTCTTGCGCTTCTCCTCGCGCTGGGCCGCCCAGTTTTCAAAGGCCATCGACCGACATTTGTCAGGCGCCCACTCGAAGCGCCTTTCTCGTGCCACCACGTCGCATTCGTCGAGAGCTTGCTGCAGGGCTTTCGGAGGTCTCGCCAAGGACAGAGACGTCGTCCGCGAATAGCAGTCCCGGGATGCGCTCCCTCCTGCCGGGTACCAGAACGCCGTGGCCCGCGCCCGCAGCCTCCGCACGAGGCCGTCAATGAAGAACAGATACAGGCCCGGGGATGCAGGGCACCCTGTCGCAGGCCACGGTGAATCTCAAAGATGGGCCCCCGTTCGCCTCGTACGACAACCGCCGCCTCGGTCTTCGCGTACATGGCCATCAGCAGGAGCAGGAGGCAGCCCCGGCAGCCACGCGCCTGCAGGATGGCCCACAAGATGTGTCGGTCGACGGTATCGTAGGCGGCACGGATGTCCAAGAAGGCTGCGTACGTGCTCAGCCTGGCCTTGCGGCGGAGGGCCACGATCTCCTTCAGGGCGATGACCTGCTGCACCGCCGAGTGCTCCCGGCGGAAGCCTCCCTGCTCCTCCGCCAGGCCCGGCTCCAGGGAGGACCGCAGCCTCCGGTCCAGGGCCAGGGCCAACACTTTGGAGGCCACTGGGGCCAGAGCAATCGGACGGTATGCGGTCGGGCTCTGGCCTCCCTTGCTCTTGATGGACCGGTGCCAAGTGGGAGAGGCGCCACTGTTCCGGCCACAGGCCCCACCGCCAGGTGAGCTCAAAGAAAAGGCGGAGGGCTTCGGTGAACGTTGACCCTGCCCTTCCAGGAACGGCGGGGGATGCCGTCCGGTCCCGGCGCTCCGCCACTCCGCAGGTCCCCCAGGGCCAGCTCCACCTCCTCCCGAGTGAGCGGCCTGTCCATGGTGGCTGCCATCCGGCCTGCTGACGGCGGCTCAAACTCGAGGCTGGGTAGCGGCGGCGGTGGCCCAGCAGCATCTCTCCAACCTTGCGGAAATGGGCCGTGAACTCCTCGAGGCCCACCCCTCCTGGTCAGCCTCTTCAGGGTGCTCCTCCCCCAAGAGCCGTGTGAGGGACCACCAGGATCGCTCCCCCGAGAGGCGGAACTCGGCCATCATGCCGCTCTTCGCCGCTCGGGCCTCCCCGAAAGGCGCCGCGGGCTGCCTTCACACCGGGGCCTCTCCTCTGGGCCATCTTGGCCCGCCACAGATCGGCGAGCCGAGGGGTCCACCATGCTCGGGAGGCCGCGGTGACCCGCTTCCTTCCAACCGCTTCCCGGCCAGCGCGGCGGAGAAGAGCCAGCAGTTGGTCCCATCTCGCCTTCAGCAGCTCTGGGGAGGCCAGACTCTTGGTGTCCGCCTCCAGGCGGAGGTCGGCAGCGAGGGACGCCTCCTCCTCGAAGTGGGCCCAGTCAGCCTTGTCCAAGCACCAGGCCCACCGCGGCTTGGTGCGGCCCTTGCGCCTGGGTGGGGGCGGGGCGACGCAGACGATGCCTGAGAGGTGGACAGCGCGGTGCTCGCACGCTGATTCCGGGACCTCCTGGCCCACCGGGTCCAGCAAATTGCGGCTGGCAGCCCGAGGTGCCACCGTCTCCCGCGGCTGAGCCAGGCCATCAAACAGGTAGTAGTCGACCTTGGTGGAGACACGCCGTAAGCCCCGGGGTCATAGCTTGGGAGCACGGTGTCCCCATCTTGGGCCGCGATGGTGAGTCCGGCTTGCTCCGCCAGCAGCTGCAGGTATTCCCCTGCTCATTGCCGTTGTCCGAGGGGGAGGGCACATGAGCGTTAAAGTCGCCAGCGATCACCACAGGGGCTGCCGGGGGGCGCAGGGTGCGGATGCACTCGAAGAGTTCCCCGGCAGTGTCGGCGCCGAGGCTCCGCGGCTTGAAATATGCCCCGAATAAGACGCCCCTCGATACGACCCACACCGTGCAGTCGTGCAGGCAGGGGAGACGGCGGGCGCCTTGGGCCCAGGGCCCGGAGAGACCGAGGGCGACCCCGCCGGAGGGACGTTCGCCGGCCCAGCTCGCGTGGCCTTCCACAAACCAGCGGAAACCCTGGATTCGGGGGCTTCTTGGTCGGAAAGCCAGGTCTCAGTGAGAAAGACGGCTTGACTCCGCGGGACAGAGCCGCCACTGCACGGGCACGGTGCGGTGCGCGGATGCTGGACACATTCCAGCAGAGGGCCCGGAAGTGCTCGGGAGGTGCTGGTGGAGAAAACCTCTGGTCCAGAGACGGGGCCTCAGCAGCAGGCGGCGGCACCGGGCACCGTGCCCAGGGGCGGGGCGAGGCGGATCGTGCTCGGCCCACCCTCAGCGTTTCGGCCACCCGGTGAGCGGCCCGATGATGCAGAAAGCCCACGTGTGCCGGGAGGGCCATCATGGGCCCGGGTCCAGCCGGCCAGGCAGACGGAACAGCAACAGGCGTCCACTGGCGCCGGGGGACCCGCAGGCATGGGACACCACACCGGCCGCAGAAGCAACGGCCCAGAGAAGGCCAAGCCAGCACAGGCGGACGTCCAGGCAGCGCGGGGTGTACGAGGTGGCAGAGGCGGCATCGGCGGAGTGGTCAGTCCAGGTGGTGTCAGCAGCGGGGGCCCCGGGAACAGCGTGGACGGGCGGGCCAACCGCTGGCCCTGCAAACGATGGCCCCCGGGCGGCATGCGCCACGACAAAACCCCGACCCGCGGCCACCGCAAACGGCCCGAGCGCAGGCAGGCAGAGGCAAGAACCCGGCTAGTGCGGGGCACCTGAGGCGGGGCGCGTATGGCAGGCCGGACGCACCTGCGCAGGCGCAACTGAGCCAGTGGCTCAGGCGCAAGCGGCATTACCGGCAGGGGCCCCGGGGACAGCGAGGCCCGGGCGGGACCACCACTGTCCCCACAAACGACGACCACCGATCGGCAAGCGCACCGACAAAAGCCCGACGGCGTCGGCACGGCGCAACCGAGCAGCGCGGCCGACGGCACCGACAAGCGGCGGCCCACCGAGGCGGCGGCCCCCGGCCGAGGCCAGGCACCGGCGGAGCAGCGGCCGAGGCGGCACCCGGCAGCGGCACGGCAGGCGGAACCAGAGGCACAGGCAGCGGGGGTCCCGGGGACGGCGCCGACCCAGGCCGAGCCAGCCACCCGAACCCCCCAGACGCGGACCAAGCTGCCCGGCCGACAGCACCGACAAGCGGCGGCCCCAAGGCGGCAGCACCGGCCGAGGGCAGGCACCGGCGGAGCAGCGGCCGAGGCGGCACCAGCAGCAGGGCGGAACCAGAGGCACAGGCAGCGGGGGTCGGGGACGGCGCCGACAGGCGGCGAACCGCGGACCAAGCGGCCCGGCCGACAGCACCGACAAGCGGCGGCCCCAAGGCGGCAGCACCCGGCCGAGGGCCAGGCACCGGCGGGCAGCGGCCGAGGCGGCACCGGCAGCGGCACGGCAGGCGGAACCAGAGGCACAGCAGGGGTCCGGGACGGCGCCGACCAGGCGGGCCACCGAACCCCAGACGCGGACCCAAGCGGCCCGGCCGACAGCACCGACAAGCGGCGGCCCCAAGGCGGCAGCACCGGCCGAGGGCCGAGGCACCGGCAGACAGCGGCCGAGGCGGCACCGGCAGCGGCACGGCAGGCGGAACCAGAGGCACAGGCAGCGGGGTCCCGGGACGGCGCCGACCCAGGCGGGCCAGCCGCCGAACCCCGACGCGGACCAAGCGGCCCGCCGACAGCACCGACAAGCGGCGGCCCCAGGCGGCAGCACCGGCCGAGGCCAGGCACCGGCGGAGCAGCGGCCGAGGCGGCACCCGCAGCGGCACGGCAGGCGGAACCAGAGGCACAGGCAGCGGGGTCAGGGACGGCGCCGACCAGGCGACCGAACGCGGACCAACGGCAACCGACAGCACCGACAAGCGGCGGCCCCAAGGCGGCAGCACCGGCCGAAGGCCAGGCACCGGCGGACAGCGGCCGAGGCGGCACCCGCAGCGGCACGGCAGGCGGAACCAGAGGCACAGGCAGCGGGGTCAGGGACGGCGCCGACAGGCGCGGCCAGCCGCCGAACCCCAGACGCGGACAAGCGGCCCGGCCGACAGCACCGACAAGCGGCGGCCCCAAGGCGGCAGCACCGGCCGAGGCCAGGCACCGGCGGAGCAGCGGCCGAGGCGGCACCCGGCAGCGGCACGGCAGGCGGAACCAGAGGCACAGGCAGCGGGGTCCGGGACGGCGCCGACAGGCGGGCCAGCCACCGAACCCCAGACGCGGACCCAAGCGGCCCGGCCGACAGCACCGACAAGCGGCGGCCCCAAGGCGGCAGCACCCGGCCGAGGGCCAGGCACCGGCGGAGCAGCGGCCGAGGCGGCACCGGCAGCACGGCAGGCGGAACCAGAGGCACAGGCAGCGGGGTCCCGGGACGGCGCCGACCCAGGCGGGCCAGCCGAACCCCAGACGCGGACCAAGCGGCCCGGCCGACAGCACCGACAAGCGGCGGCCCCAAGGCAGCACCCGGCCGAGGGCCAGGCACCGGCGGAGCAGCGGCCGAGGCGGCACCCGGCAGCGGCACGGCAGGCGGAACCAGAGGCACAGGCAGCGGGGTCCCGGGGACGGCGCCGACCAGGCGGGCCAGCCACCGACCCAGACGCGGACCCAAGCGGCCCGGCCGACAGCACCGACAAGCGGCGGCCCCAGGCGGCAGCACCGGCCGAGGCCAGGCACCGGCGGGCAGCGGCCGAGGCGGCACCGGCAGCGGCACGGCAGGCGGAACCAGAGGCACAGGCAGCGGGGGTCCCGGGGACGGCGCCGACAGAGCGGCCAGACGCGGACAAGCGGCCCGGCCGACAGCACCGACAAGCGGCGGCCCCAAGGCGGCAGCACCCGCCGAGGGCCAGGCACCGGCGGAGCAGCGGCCGAGGCGGCACCGGCAGCGGCACGGCAGGCGGAACCAGAGGCACAGGCAGCGGGGTCCAGGGACGGCGCCGACCAGGCGGGCCGACCGCCAGACAGACGCGGACCAAGCGGCCCGGCCGACAGCACCGCGGCGGCCCGGCGGCAGCACCCGCCGAGGGCCAGGCACCGGCGGAGCAGCGGCCGAGGCGGCACCGGCAGCGGCACGGCAGGCGGAACCAGAGGCACAGGCAGCGGGGGTCCCGGGACGGCGCCGACCCAGCGGCCAGACGCGGACCAAGCGGCCCGGCCGACAGCACCGACAAGCGGCGGCCCCAAGGCGGCAGCACCCGGCCGAGGGCCAGGCACCGGCGGAGCAGCGGCCGAGGCGGCACCGGCAGCGGCACGGCAGGCGGAACCAGAGGCACAGGCAGCGGGGGTCCCGGGACGGCGCCGACCAGGCGGGCCAGCCGCCGACAGACGCGGACCCAAGCGGCCCGGCCGACAGCACCGACAAGCGGCGGCCCCCAGGCGGCGGCACCGGCCGAGGGCCAGGCACCGGCGGAGCAGCGGCCGAGGCGGCACCCGGCAGCGGCACGGCAGGCGGAACCAGAGGCACAGGCAGCGGGGGTCCCGGGGACGGCGCCGACCCCGACGGGCCAGCCCCGATGCGACAACGCAGGCGGTGCATGCTCAGGCGGCATCCGAAGCAGGGGCCCATGGGCAGCGTGGACCCGGCCGGGCCCACCGCTGCGGCAGGCGGCCCCTCAGCGCGGCCACAGACGGGCCTTCATGCACCATCGGAGGGATCCGGTGTCCCAGGCTTTCCACCTCGAACAACGCACGGAGCCTCCGTCCGGCCCTGGTCAGTGGCGGGCTCTCAGCAGCTCTTAGAGACGGCGGCCTCCCGTCCGCCGCCGCGTCGCCCTCGGTTGCGAAAGGCCCTCCCGCCGTCTTGCACCTGAGGCACTGGCTGTACCCACATCAGGGTTCCATCCCCCAGTTGGACTTGGATGAGGCCCTGCCCCCGAGGCACCATCACCGTCCGGGCCAGTTGCGGCTCTCCTGTTCTCTGGCGGATCGCGTTGGCATTCACCGCCTCCCGCGACGGCCGCCGTCCTCCCCGCACATGACGCTCCGGCTCCCCCACAGGGATTACAGTGGAGGCGGCAAGAGCAGCCTCTTGGGCCCTCCTCCTTCTGGGCAAGCTACTGGGCCTCGCCGCATGCGCAGGCCGAGTCCGGGTCTTCCCTCGCAGGTGCGGTCGTCGGTTCATCCTCAGCGGGGGCTCGCTCGGGAGGACAAGGCACTCCTCGTCATCATCAGCAGGAGAGGTACGGTCATCCACGGGTACCACTTCTTTGGCTGTCGATCTCCGCTCTCTGGGTGAGGCTTCTCGGTCCTGGGATGGTGCTTTCCCATTCGCAGCGCGACGGGTCGCCAGGCCCACGAACAGTCCAGGGGGTGGTGCTGCACGAAGCTCCTCGAATGCCCCAACCGGGAGCTCGACATAACAATAGCGCTTCCTCGGGCCATAACGGATGCTCATTGGCTTCTGGGGGAGTTCCCCCAGGATCTCTGGCCAGGGGGTTCCCGGGGTGCGACGCAGGTAAACGGACTGGAGCTGAGTTGGCCCCTGCTGCATGCTGCTGGGTCCCCAGGTCACCTACGCGCCCCGCGCAGTCGGAGCTAGAGCCGCCACCGTGACCGTCGGAACCGAGCCGGGAGCAGAGGGTGCCACAGGCGCCGGGGGTTTCTGGTCCTGCCAGTCAGTCAGTCTCGTGTTAATGCAGCCTCGTGTGAGGCTAACTAAGGATGTTTTTGCTTCCAATTTTCCCGGGGATCGGTTAGGAATGGGCTCATTCTGGCACTGGGAATGATGTTTCCCAAGTGCGGTGCACTGCTGCACAGAGCCCCTTTTTGGAATGGGCCCTCGGAAGGGCATCAGATGGCGGTCGGTCATCCACTTTCTCCCCCATCCAATGCGAGCTCAGGCTCGCCACACCAAATCGGGCATGTGTGGTAGTCACATTTTGTTTGGGGGTGTCCGTTGGGCCCTATCCGGGCCAATCCCAAAATGGGAATCCATTTCGACCGACGATCCGGTTCATCCGCAGGCTCTCGGTCGTTTGCGTTGGGTCTGGGAAACTAGACCCCAAAGAAAAAATTGAGCCTGCAGAATTTTTAATTAAGTCTTTTTGCGATTTTGGTGCCTCATGCGCCCCTTCGATCGTCGCGCCCCCTTCGTGACCGCAGCTGTGAGGCTCGATGCCCAACCAAACTAGGATATTCCAAGAGAAACAGTGAGCCCCCATGGGTTCCTGTCCGGGTCAGGGCCAGGCCCGAGCCCACCGAGCGAGGCGGTTGGTCGTTT
>JAPMOS010000151.1:0-77500 GCA_027972325.1 Paratrimastix pyriformis
ATCGAGACCTTCGAGGCCGCCCTGGACCTCAAGCAGAGGCCGACTCCTCAGGGTCCCACAAGCTGGTGCCGCCGTTCGACTTCACCACCATGTACACCCAGCTGCCTCATGACCGCCTCATCGCCAACGTCAAGAAGGCCCTGGAGGAGGCCTTCGCCTGGGCCGCAACCAAGCACGCCCGCACGACCCGCTCCGGGGCACCGCTGGGTCTAACACCGATCGCCTGGGGCAACAACGGCTTCTCCGTCGAGGACGTCACCGGCATGGTCGAGTTCGTCGTGCAGAACGTACGTGTGCAACGGGCCCATCATCCGGCACCAGGGGGTTGGCATCATGGGCACCAACTGCGCGCCCCAGTTGGCCAATCTGTACTGCTACGCCATCGAGGCGGACTTCGCGGACCGACATCCGAGGTCACCCACGAGTTCACCTACAGGTACATCGATGACATCCTGACGTTCCACCCGGTGGAGCACCTGCCCGCCCAGCAGGACTACGGCATGCAGTACGCCGAGACGACCCAGCCGGACGGCAAGTGCGTCTTCCTCGGCATGCAGATCGAGGTGGCCCAGGGACGGCTCACCATCTCGGTCGCGGACAAGCGGGACACCTACCCGTGGCCCGTCATGCGGTACCCCTCGTCAATCTCCAACATCCCGCTCCACCAACTGGTCGGCATCACCACGGGGCAGCTGGACCGCATCTCCGCCATCAGCAGCAACATGAAGGCCTTCAAGAGCGGCGTCCAGAAGTACGTGCAGCAAAGTCTCGACCGTGGCCACAATGTACGGGGCATTGTTCGAGGCTGGAGCGTCTACCTGCAGGACCGCTGGACTGCGAACGAGATCCGCTCCTACCGCATCCGGAGCTGGTTCCGCAACATGTGCATCGCCTCCATCCGAGCACGGGACTCCACAGCCAGCATTCCGCCCCAACTCCGTCGCAAACCAGCGAAGGACGTCGAGCTCATGGCCAGCCAGCAGTCTCTTCACCTGCCGGCACAACAACAGCCTCAGGGCCAGCACCCACAGCAACAGTCTGAGTTTACGGCGAGCTTCCGAGAGGCCCCTCAGCACGAGGTCCCAGCACCGCAGCCCGAGGCCCCAGCACCGCAGCCCGAGGCCCCAGCACCGCAGCCCAAGGCCCCAGCACCTCAGCCTGCCCCGCAACCGCAGGGTTCCACCCCGCAACCGCAGGCCGCTGCACCGCAACCGCAGGCCGGAACACCGCAAACGCCTGCAGGCCCTGCAACAGCCGCGTCTGCCCAACCAGACCGCGGCGACGGGATCCTCCCAATCCCGGAGCGCTTCCCTCAAGCTGCAGAGGAACCTCATGCCACCACCCCTCCGGGGAAGGGCAAGGCCGAGCCAAAGCCAGCCGCCAAACAGCCAGCCAGCCAACCACCAGGGCTCCGCAGACCCGAAGCAGGAGATCGCCACCCCGCACTCCTCCTCCGGTGAGTCATCATCGCCCTCCTCCTCGCAGGCGTCGGCCGACCCAACTGCAACACCTCCCACATCGCCACCAGCCCGCAAAGCGTCACGCCCCTCCCCGTCGGCATCCGAAGGGAGTTCCAGCAGCAGCGACAGTGACGGCAGCGGCAGCGGCAGTGGCCGGAGCGGAGACGACAGCGAGGACAACAGCGGGGACGACGACGAGGAGGCCAGCGAGGAGGCCTCACCCGCACCCGCATTGACACGCACTGCATCGGCGCGCACTGCATCAACACGCACTGCATCTGCACCCACGGCATCTGCACCCACGGCATTTGCACACACAACATGCGTGACACCTCCACGTCGCACCCGAGCATCGGGCAGGGCGGTCCTCCCGAAACACGTCGTGGCCTTCCAGCCCGACGACCCGTCGCTGCACGGGCTCTCGGTGAGCGAAATTGTGGCAAAGGGCATCACAGCGGGCATTCCGGAGAACGTCTGCCCGTTCTGTTGCGGGATGTTCCAGTCTCGCAAATCGGTGATGGCCCATATGCGGAAGTCCCACAAGGACTATTAACGCAGCCACACTGAGCACATTAACTGTGCGATGATGTACATCACCACAGCAACCACTACAACCACCACACCCCCATACTGCTTCACCTGGGAAGGGCCCCGTGGGTGGTGGCACTGCCCCTAACGTTCCGATCTGTAGGCTCATTTGGGTGCCACTACACTTTTCCGGATCCACTCCCTGTCTCTCGGGGATGGACCGTTTTCTTTCTCCCTTTCTCCCAACTCTGATCCCCCCCACATCCTCCACACTCCGGCCCTGTCGTCGCGTTCTACACTGTCGTTCGGCCTGCCCTGGTCGTTCGTCTACGTTCGTGGTGTTCCGCCCCGTTCCGTCGTCCCGCCCCGTCGTCCCGTCCCGTTTGTCCTGTCCCGTCGTCCCGTCCCGTCGTTCGTTACGTCGATGCTCGTCATCGACACGTTAATTACACACCCGATCGAAAAGGTCCGTACCCATCCTTTGTGTTTATGGCGTGCCCTCTCTGGGGAACTTCCCACCGTGCCGCAGTCTCCACCATGGGTGGATGTTGGTGTGCTTCAGTGCGTTTGTTCGTGTGGTGATATCACGGCATGCTACCCCCCACTGCATGACGCTGGTCTGGCGTCCACTTCACGCCGCCCTGTTCGAGCCCGCCCCGGTCCTTCTGATGCTGCCGGCCTGGCCCCAACGAGTGTCTCTCCGCCTCCGTGCCCTGCCGTTCGCCGTTGCCCCACCGTCAGCTCCTCTGGTCCCCCGTTCGCAGCAACCAGCCCCCCCGCTCGTTCAGCCACTTCCAGCAACAACCCCCTTGCCATGCAGCCTGGGCCTCGTCCTGCCGTGCAGCGCCTCGCACCGGCCAACCCGGCTGGTGCGGGGCGCCCGTTGGTGTGAACTCCCCTGTTCACACCAACTTGTCCCTTTCAACATCGTCCTTCTTGCTTCTGCTTCTGTACAACACACACACACACACACACACACACACACACACACACACACACACACACACACACACACACACACACAGGAGCCTCCGGGTTCCCACCCGAAGCTTTTCGGGTTCGGTGTTGCGCGCCGATGTTCACTTATGCACATGACGGGCCGATGTGGTGAAGGGGTGGTTGGGTGCGCGATTCGCTCCGAAGGGACTGGACATATGGACCGGTCGTTCGTTGGGTGTGCGTGCTCTCCCTGCTATATCTGGTGGTGGTGGGTGGTTGTGCAAACTGCGCCGCTACTCGCTGCTACCACCTGGTGGGGTCCCTCCATTACGCCACGACGGCAGGTCCGTCCTCTCCCTAACGAGCCTATCAAACGCCCTCCACAGGGGATTCCTTCGCCCACGGGTGCAGTGACATTCGTGCTGTCTCTTCTACCTCTGGTTTTGTTTTATTTTCCCGTTACTTCGTTCCTTCTTTACACACGACACACACACACACACACACACACAACACACACACACACACACACACACACACACACACACACGCACACACACACACACACACACACACACACACACACACACACACACACACACACACACACACACACACACACACACACACACACACACACACACACACACACACACACACACACACACACACACACACACACACACACACACACACACACACACACACACACACACACACACACACACACACACACACACACACACACACACACACACACACACACACACACACACACACACACACAACTTGTCCCTTTCAACACGTCCTTCTTGCACAACACACACACACACACACACACACACACACACACACACACACACACACACACACACACACACACACACACACACACACACACACACACACACACACACACACACACACACACACACACACACACACACACACACACACACACACACACACACACACACACACACACACACACACACACACACACACACACACACACACACACACACACACACACACACACACACACACACACACACACACACACACACACACACACAGGCAGAACCTGTCGCCCAGGCGGCTCCTGGGTTTGTGATTTACCGCTCACTCCCCTCCCACCCCACCCCACCCCACCCCACCCCACCCCACCCCACCCCCACCCCCCACCCCACCCCATCTCGCCAATCCTCCTCTGACGACATCCGACAGAACGTCGGCCCATGGAGCCCGCTCCTGTTCTTCTGCAAGGCCACCGGCCAGTATGCCAAGCTCGTGAAATCGCCCGTTTTCAAGGCCATAAAGGGTTTCTACGTGAAGATTGGCCACACGGAGGACGAGCGCCCAAGGTGATTGCCAAGGTCCGACCCGACCCCCTTCCACCCACCCACCACACATCCACACACCCAGGTGCGAAGTGCGGATGCGGCCGAGGCATGGATGGGTGTGGGTATGATGATGATGATGATTGGATGCTGCTGCTGCTGATTGGATGATGTTGCTGTTGATGGATGTTGATGATGTTGATGGATGTTGATGTTGTTGATGATGCTCAGATGGACTTGGTTTCCCTCATCTGCTTTCTGCTCTCCGGAACTTTGCGCTCCATCCCGCTCCTGATTTTTTTGGTGTCTGTCTGTGGTATGGCAGTTCTGAACTTTGCACTCCATCCCGCTCCTATTTTTTTGGTTGAACTTTGCACTCCATCCCGCTCCTATTTTTTTTGGTGTGTGCAGTTTACGATCTTCACCAGCGATTACGTCCTGGTCATGATGCCGAACTATGGCCCTGACCTGTCGCAGCTCTCTTTCACCCCGGCTGAGCTCCCCGCTGTGGCCCGGGCCCTCGTGGGGCGGGTCCTCGACCTGGCCAGCCTTGGGCTCGCCCATAATGATATCCGCCCGCAGAATTTCTGCTTGTACCGGGGCGGCCTGGCCCTGGTTGACTTCGATCGGGTGTCATCACTTCACGACGACAAGCCGGTCACCTTGGACAGCCCCTCCACGCCTTGTGTCTGTCCTCAGTGCGTGTGGTGATATCACGGCATGCTCCTGCATGACGCTGGTCTGGCGTCCAATGCCAATGCCCTCTCGACACACCTTTGCCCCAACGAGCGTCTCTCCGCGACCGTGCGCACAGCCGCCAGCCCCCGTGCTCGATCAGCTTCCAACCCCCCCCCCCCCCCCCCCCTGGTGCGAGGCCCTTGTTGTGCGAAGACCCCTCTTCCTGCCGTCCCGACAAGATTGTCCTTCTGATACTCACACTCACTCACACAGGCGCTGTCCCGTCCCGACAACATCGCCCTCCTACCTTCTTCTGGCTTCATTCACACCACACTCTGTGGCTCACACACAGGCTGTGACCAGGGTGGGCGGGCTTGTGCTACATCAGACCGCCTTGTGTCTGCTTACCCTGGCCGACCCCAAGTTTCGGCTGGCGGAGCCCTACGTGATCCGACACCCGCCCCGCCCCGACAAGGAGCAGGACATCGACAAGGGACATGACATCGACAAGGAGCAGGACATCGACAAGGGACATGACATCGACAAGGGACATGACATCGACAAGGGACATGACATGGGACATGACATCGACAAGGGACATGACATCGACAAGGAGCAGGACATCGACTCACTCGTCCGACAGCTGACCCCAGAAGGGTACCGGAACTTTGATGCAGGTGCTGCCTTGGAAACACTGAGGGCTCCGCGCCGCCCCTCCCTGCGCCGACCGACTCGCCATCATCCATCCCCGGTTGCCCCTCCAGTGGCGCAAGTGGCGCACCCACTGCGCCCGAGGCGGCGCTGACCCCGCACTCTTTCTCCCTGGTTTCTCCTCCCCCCCTTTTTGCATTCGGGGAACGATTTCGATGGGGTGGTGGTGCGCCGTGGTGATGAATGAAATACAAGCATCATCATCATCATCCCTCATCGGCCTTCGAGCTCGGTGGCTGGCGGTTGTCGACCGCGACAATGTCCACAAAGATCGCTGTGTCTTTGGAACCAGGTGTTGTACTTGCGATGATCCCGCCAGGCTTGCTTCTTGAGCTCCTTGCCGCCAGATACCTTTTTGCCCAAACGGGGTCAGCAACCCCGCGGTGAAAGAACGACAGACTCTGTTCTTTTTCTCTTTTTCTTCGTCGGCCGAAATACACAGCATGTTCTCTCTCTCTCTCTCGTCCACCGTTCCCACACAGACACCGCCAACCAGCAAAGATGGGTGCCTCCCCCCCCCCCCCCCCCCCCCCCCAGAGCCAATTGATATGTTCGCGGGGGTTTGGCGTTATTATGGGGGGGGGGGCGGGGGTTATTGTGGTGAGGGAGGGGAGGGGAGGGGAACGGAAGAGTGAGGGGGCGGGCATCCCGCCAGACTGGGGGGCGAACGATGGAGGTGGCGCGAGGAAAAAACACCACTCGAAGCAACGCGTGGGGGGAAGGGGGGGAGAAGAGGCGCGATGAGAAAAACAAAAAAAAGCAGAGGCGACGCGCCGGGGGACGGATAACCCCCCGAAGCAAAAACGACGGGGGGGAAAAGGAGGAGGACGATGGGAGCCGTGTGGTGGTGGGTGGGTTTTGGTGAAACATCATGCCATTGGGTCCCTATGGCCCCATATGGCCCCATATGGTCCCAGCCTTCCTCGACCGACAGGGTATCTGTCTCCCGGTTGGAGCCGCCCCGGTGGCCCATCTTAAGGCCCCAATAGGGCCCCAAGGGGCGCATCGCTGGAGCGGCACTGCCGGGGGTATGTGGCCCCAATCGGGCCCCAATTTGGGGCCTCAGCAGCACCCGGACTTCTCGCCGGCGGGTTTATCCGCCCCACCGGCTGGAGCCGCGCCGGCGGGAGAGGCCGAGGGTGCCGGTGTCACGGGCGCCTCGACGCTGACCGTCTGGGCGGCCGGGGAAGGGCTGTTCGCGGGGCCGGACTGCTGGGGGGGTGTGGCGAGAAGTGTTGGGGTGGATGAGTGGGATGATGCAATCGGCGGGAGGGAGACGGGAATGCTTGGAGGGGTGGAGAATAGTGTGGGGGCATGGGGATGGTGGTGGCAGGTGTCTGTGTTGTGCTGGCTGTGCCGCCGTGTCTTTCGACATGGAACTTTGAAGGTGTGCTGTGGGTTGTGCTGTTGTGCTGTTGTGGTGTGCCGTGTCTTTGAGGAGGGGGGTGGGACTCGTGGAATCTGTGCAGGTGTGCCCGTGTCTTTGAGAAGGGGTGGTCTGGGTGGTGGGATCGACCTGGGCCTCGTGGAACTTGAGCGATTCGCGGACGAGGGCCAGCACGGCATCCTCAACCCCGATGTTCTCCTTGGCGGACGTCTTGAAGCTGGGAAGATGGAAGGTGGGCAGGGAGTGGGTTGAGAGGCGGATTGAGAGGCGGGTTGAGAGGTGGGTTGTGAGAGAGTGTGGTGGGGGATGAGTGGGGGGGGGGGGGGGGGGGGGGGGGGGGGGGGGGGGGATGGAGAGGAAGTGGGAGAGGATGGGCGGACCAGCCAGAGAAGTTCAAATCCCGCAGCTCCTGATCGGTTGGGAGCACACCGTCTGGGTTCAGATCGCACTGCCGGGTGAAGGAGACATCACCGATGAATGAGCGGATGTGAAGAGTGCCGAGAAGCGGCGGACCTTGTTGGCAAGAAGGATGGCGGGAATCTGTCCGGCCTTTTGGTCGAGTTCCTCTTTCCAGCGGGCCACAGACTCCATTGTGCCGGGCTCGCTGAGATCATATGTCACAAAGGCGCCAACGGCGTGGCGGAAATAGACGCTGGTGAGGTTGCCGAAGCGTTCGTCACCGCTAACATCCCACAGTTGGAGGTGAACGGGCTTTCCATCGACCATAATCTGCTTGTAAGCGAAATCAACACCACTATCGATGGACGCTGTGGTGAACCAGATCACAGGGACCAGAAACAGACATAGTGGCTTTATACTCGGTCATAAAACTGTTATTGACATAACGCTGAATGAACGCAGTCTGAGAAAAAACAAGATGATGGGGGAAAAAACAGTTCAAGAACAAAAACGACTAAACCACAAACTTTCCCCGTTGCCCGAGTGCCAAGGACAACAATCTTCAGAAGAGTGGCCTTCTCCTTCGCGGGAGCCGGTGAGCTCATGTTGTGTGAGTGAAAATTCGACCCAAAGGGATGATCGACTGGATTACCGTTGTGCGGGAATTACTCAAAGCTCACTCGTGCTCGAAACTCTCATGGAAACGCCCATAGCAAGGTCACAAACAAGTCCTGCACATTGGGATGCCCATTCTACAAAGGGATGTGGGGCCTTTCTGAGCATCTCCGCTGAATCTGGAGAGACAGTCACCAAAGTCACGCCAGCTCGATATCGGCACGGGATGGCGATGTGAGTGGGCATTCCCTCGGGCACTGGAGTTTCGCTTTCTTGTTCTTGTTGAGATTCATCAGAGAGATGAAGTGCGGACGCATCGATCGACTGGGCCATGTCCACCAGGGCAGTGATTGCATCTGGGACTCCGAGATCAACCCAACGCTGTGGGAGTCGGGGGTGGCAGGAAGGTGGATGAGATATGAGATGACGATGAAAAAGTGTCTCTGTGTCCCGGGGTTAGGGAGGTAAGGGGTTCGAGCCACCCAACCAGCAAGTCGGACGTCGGACAGACTTGGGCAGGGAGACGCTCGGACGGATCCGCATCGCTGTTTGTTGTCTCGCTCTTGGTGACTGGTGACAAGGAGATGGGACGGGGATGGGGCAGTTGCACAGCTGGAGTCTCGTCGGTTGGTGGCTCGCCATCGGCGGGCGGTGGCGGCGAAGGAAGGGGACGAGGTTGGGTGCGGAGAGGCAGCTCGGGGAACTCCAGGGGCACGGGAACAACAGGACGGCCCGATGTGGGGCAGCGAGGACATCGGCGCAGAACATCTGGCGGCAAACAAAGATGATGGATGCTGATGATGCTGATGATGATGCTGATGATGATGATGATGATGATGATGACTTGGATGATGATGACTTGGATGGTGATGATGATGATGATGATGATGATTGGATGATGACGATGATGATGATGATGATGATGATGATGATGATGATGATGATGATGACTTGGATGATGATGACTTGGATGATGATGATGATGATGATGATGATGATGATGATGATGATGATGATGATGATGATGATGATGATGATGATGATGATGATGGATGGGATGATTGGACGATGACGAGACCGACCGATGGTGCGAATGCGCAGGACAGGCGGGGATGCAACCATGGGGATCGCCTGGGCCAGGGGCAGGGCCTCCACCGGGTTGGTCAGCAGGATGGCCTCCATCCCCGGGGTGATGGTCACTCCGCAGGCCATCTGGATGAGGCAGGCCAGAGTGTGCAGGAGAGTGCATGTCAGTACAGAAAGGGTCGCTCTCCCCGGGGTGATGGTCACCCTGCAGGCCATCTGGACGAGGCAGATGTGAGGGCGTGTGTGCCAAATGGAGAGGGAGGAGTAACGGGAAAATTCAAAAAAAACAGATGGAGAAGAAGCGCCCGTGGACGAAGGGAGGGTGTTTGAATGGATCGTTCGGGAGAGGACGGCCCTGCCGTCGTCACAGGACACCCGCTCCCCACACGCCATCCGATCCGCGCCCCACACACACGTTTGACTGGGGGAGAGTGGGGAGAGTGGGGAGAGTGGGGGAGAGTGGGGGAGAGTGGGGAGGTGGAGGTGGGGAGTGGGGAGGTGGGGAGTGGGGAGTGGGGGGGGGATCCAGGTGCGACTGGTAGTCACTCGGGACGGAGCCTCTCTCGCCCAACCCACTCGCCTCCATCCCCCGGGGGCAGTCGAACCTGATGATGCCACGCGTCGGCCCTCGGGTCGCCCTCTTGCGGGTTGATGGTCAGGATGGGTACGCATTGCCGTTCGCGCATCCAGTACATGAGCCATCGAGAGAGCGTGCCCGGGGTGAGGAGGGCTATATCACGGGGGTGATGTTCGCACGGGGCAGAAGAGGAGGGAACAGACCTTGAAGTGCTTCCGGCTGGGAGAACAATGGTGGGAGTGAGATGCTGCTTGGAAGGTACTCTTTTAAAAATGTTTCCGCGTGGAGTGGAAAGAACCGAGCGGTTGCTTGAGGGGCGATGGCAGAGAGTCCTGCGATCAGATCGGCATGGGTGGTTCCGGCCTCGCAACGAGAGAGCAAATAATCCACGAGCGGGGCATCTGGTCTTCGAAGGCGTGTCTTCACGGCAGAAATGAAGACCCCCTTGTCCAAAGGCTGAGATATACCAAGAGCATCGAGAGTATTGCAGAGGGCGGTTGCCCCACAAGCTGAGACCCCAAGTTGTTTTGTTGAGCTGAGAATTTTGTCGAGATTCCAAAACGAAAAGAAGGTGTCGCTCATCAAATCGCCAAACGAAAAAGACAGAAATGTCTGTTCCTCCTTTGGGGAATTCGAGACTTTTCTGCATTTTGGCATGGGCGATGGCGGCGTCCCCTGCTGCCATATTTGCGAGGAAGCTTTTGATTTGGTAGACCGTGATCCCGTTTTTTTGAGTTGCGGACATACATTCTGTCGGAATTGCATGCGTCAGCTTGCCCTCAAGAATCCGGAAAAACCCGACTTGGACTGCCCGGAGTGTCGAACGCCCACACCCATTCCGCGTCCCTTTGACCCGGCTTGCTTCAAGAGGAACTTTGGCCTAGCGGAAGTGCTGCCCGGGGCTCATGGCAAGGTCTCTGCATGCTTGTTGACGTCCGGCCGCTCACACCACCACAACCAACAGAAACACCCACGGGACCAGGACACGCTACACGACCTAACCGCTCGTGCGCAAGAGAAGGTCGAGAAGCTGCAGCGAGCGAGGGACGAGGCTGCCCAGGTCAGCTCGACTGTCTCTTCCCCGTCGTTCCACCATCACATGCGCGGGGGGACAGACCCTGGATGCGATTGATCACCAGGTCGATGCCTGGGGCGCCACGCTGCGTCGACTGGCTGATGACTACAGCCCACACCTGAAAGAGAAGGCGAGGGCCAAAGGTGTGTGCCTGTATCACCCCCATGTGTCATGTCCACCCTGCCCGTTCTGCCACAGCGCCCGAGGTCGAGCAGTCGATCCGGGCTGCCGATGCCCATCTGCAAGAACTGCGCGAGGCCCTCGCCCTGCCACCCGCCAAGGTGCTCTGCCCCGATGAGGCTATCAAACAGCTGCAGGTCCGACCCTCTCGTGTGGCCTCCTTCGACGCGTACGTTGTGAATGGCCTGGTTGACTGGTTGAAAGAGCACGCTCCTTCCCCCATGCGAAGGAAAGCCCCACCCAATAGACGCAACCTCCCTGAGGAGGGTCCGATGACCGTCATTTCCAAATTTGACCTCAGCACTCCATCGATTCTGCAGGCCTTGTTGGACGCGCCCGTGGAGGTGAAGGGCCTCGAAGTTAACCTGAAGCCCCCGACCGCCGACCTGCTGAATGATCTGAACCGGGTCGACGTCAAACGCCTCCTTCCCAGGGAGGAGGAGAAGAAGGTGGAGAGAAAGGACGAGGAGCCTCCACTCGACTTTGCCAGCCCCGAGCTCACTGTTGCACTTCGACTGTTTTCGGCCATCCCCCCAGGTTTGCGGCCCCGTTGTTTCATTTTGTTCCCCATTTTTTGGTTGGCCTTTATTTGTTTGCAAATCATGCGCCACTTTGCAGCCCAGCCACTGACCCGAAGTGGAATTCTCGCCTGGTGTCGGCGCCTGGTCACTGACGGTGCGCCTGCCGAAGGCTCCTGCCCGGCCGACCAGCTTGCTGACCTTCTGGGGCACCCGGCCTTCGCCGATGACCACAAGGCGTTGCGCCACATCCTCCGAGCCATCAGGGCCGCTGCGCCAAAATCAAAATTGATTAAAAATGTGGCCGCGGCACCCCTGACGCAGCTGTTGGGTCACTGCCCGCCTGACCTGCTCGGGACTCTGGTGTCAGCGATTCGCTACACCATGCACACCTGGGAGGCCAAGATGATGCCCAAATGGCAGGAGATTCGCCGTTGGATTGAAAGTCCGGCAGCCCGGGAGAGCCCCGCACTCCTTGGCGCATACCTGGGGATTCTTGGCACCCAGCTTATCGTTGTAACATGGGAATTACCAGAATGTCGCGAGTGCGCCCAGCTCCTTGCCCACCTTGCTTCGAGCCCGGGCTTCCTGGTGAACTATTCCGCTCACACACCCTTCTTCCGAGCCCTCCGCCAATTGTCGGTGGTATGGGAGAAGAGGATGGGGACCCGCGCCCCCGAGATCTCTGCTGCGTTTCGGGTCTTCGCCTTCCTCATTGTGCAACTGCTGCGTGATGACGGTGCGATGGCCATCCCGCAAATCAGCGCGGCTCTGCTCGACACCGCCCTAATCCTGGGACGCAGCGATCCGGTCTTCAAGGGCACCCTGAGGGAGGCGGGCCTCACGGGGATGTACGACCGACTGTTGGAACATCCCACCATCACAGCCGATGCGGCACAGGGGAAAATGCTCGGTCAGTTGATTGAGTTATTCTCCTATCTGTAAACGATCGGGGCCCTGGGGTGTTTGTTAGGCTTCAAGTCCGCTGGGGAGGGTGCCCCCCCCCCCCCCCCCCCCCCGGAGTGTGTAACGAATGGCGAAGCCCAAGAATATTTTGTTTTGGGCCCTCTCAAATCCACCGCATCATCTTCTCTGCTCTTTTCCTCTCAGTGGAGAGTGTAGGGGTGATCGCGGGGACAGAGAGACATGCTGTATATTGTGTATTTGCTCGGACAAGTTCACCGTAACAGACCTTGAAGTGAGGTGCCGCTGGGAAGGTACTCGTTCGAAAATGTTTCCGCGTGGAGGAAAAAGAATCGAGCGGTTGCTTGAGGGGCCTTCGGACAAGGGGATCCTCATCGCAGCCGTGAAGATCAGATGGATTATTTGCTCTCTCCCTCCATGCCGATCTGATCGCAGAACTCTCTGCCATCGCTGCGGTATCCACAGAGCATCGAATGATTGCAGAGTGCGAGCGCACTACACGAGACTGACCGGAGGGAGCCAAGAGCATGGAGTCGCCACAGAAACACCCACGGGACCAAGACACGTTACACGATCTCAGCGCGCGTGCACAAGTGAAGATCGAGAGGCTTCAACGAGCGAGGGACGAGGCTGCTGCCCTGGTCGGGTCGACCTTCCCATCTTCTCATATGACCATACGTTGATGCGTGTGACACAGACTCTGGGCGCGATCGATCAATTGGTTGATACTTGGAGCACCACGCTGCATCGCGTGACCGACGAAGTGAGCCGAAAACTGAAGGAGGATGCCCGGGCCAAAGGTCTGTGTCTCAACTCCATATGCCATGTCCACCCTGCCCCTTCTGACACCCCAAAAGGTGTGTGTGCATGTCTGTATCACCCCTGTGTGTCCACCATGCCCCCGTTCTGACGCCCCAAAGGTGTGTGTGTCTGTATCACCCATGGTCCACCATGCCCCGTTCTGCCATCCCAAAGGTGTGTCGAATAAATGTGTGTATCACCCCCATGTGTCATGTCACCCTGTCCCCGTTTTGACACAGCGCCCGAGGTCGAGCAGTCGATCCGAGCTGCCGGTGCCCACATTCAAGAACTGCGCGAGGCCCTCGCCCCGCCACCCGCCAAGATGCCCCGCCCCGATGAGGCTATCGGGCAACTCCAGGTCCGCATCCGGGTCCCATTCGGCGAGCAAGTTGGAAATTGACGGGCACACTTGGGATGGTGTTGTTTTTTCCGAACCCAATGAGCATCATTTTCTCATATTGGATGCTCACCTCCCACCTGGCACTTCAGGCCTTGTTGGACGCGCCCCTGGAGGTGAAGGGCTTCGATGTGGACTTGGCGGCTTATAATGCCGACCTTCTTGTGAGCTGAATGCGATCGACGTGAAACGCCTCCTTCCCAGTGAGGAGGAGGAGGAGGACAAGGACGGGGAGCCAGCCCTCGTCTTTGCCAATCCCGAGCTCGCTTTTGCCCTCCGTGCTCTATCGGCCGTTCCCCCAGGTCAATTGGATGAGAACATGAAGTCATCCCTGCCATCATCATCATCATCATCATCCAGTCATCATCACTCGATCATCATCCTCACATCATCATCATCATCATCATCCGATCAGCATCATCATCATCATCATCATTATCATCATCATCATCATCATCATCATCATCATCCAACCATCATCATCATCATTATCATCATCATCATCATCATCATCATCATCATCATCCAATCATCATCATCATCATCATCATCATCATCATCATCATCAGAGAGAGAGAGACATGCCGTGTATTTGCGAGGACGCAGGCGAAGAGAAACTTTACTCCCGCCTTCGCGTCGCGCGTTACACGTTCCGATGGGGG
Organism: Paratrimastix pyriformis; assembly: GCA_027972325.1. Lineage (NCBI taxonomy): Eukaryota > Preaxostyla > Paratrimastigidae > Paratrimastix > Paratrimastix pyriformis. The sequence continues at coordinate 14,275 of JAPMOS010000151.1, forward strand.
CCCTGGGCCTAATGACCTCGTGTTGGGCCCTCCTCGGCCGGGGCAGCCGCGGCGAGCGGAGCCCCAGTGGGTGGGTGATAGGGGGCGGCGGGGGGTGGGGGGTGGGGCGGGGGGGGGGGGGTGCCTTGTGTCAGGGGTGCGGCTCGTCGGCAGCCGCCCTGTTCCGCATGGTCATCAGGGCCAGGGCGTCGCGCACGAGCAGGGTGGCGAGGGAGGAGAGGCACTTCTGGAGGCCCAGCCGGATCTCAGGCGGGGAGGCCGGGGTGGTCCGAGAGAGGGCCTGCAGCGTGGCCCGAGGGACGACTCCCGCGCCGAGAGGACGACCGGGACCACGCGGCAGGGTTGCCCGGTGGCTTTCGAGATCGACCGACAAAGCTCGGCGTAGTGGGTGGCTTTTCCCGCTGCCAGGGCGGGCCAACCCTGGCTGTCGCCCCTGTGATGGCCACGTCCACGAGCCACCAGGCGCCGTCGGGGCCCGAGACTGCAGGACCAGGTCCGGGTGCAGGTCTCGGAAGGCCGCTGGGATCTCATCCAGCAGGGGTTGCGGGAGGGCCGGCTGACGGTTGGTTGCCGAGACGCCCAGGTAGTGCCGGATCACCCAGGCGTCCTGGCCGCCGAACCAGGCCCACAGGCGGCGGACGGCACGGTCGTGCCTGGCCGTGTAGTAGTGGTGGAACCTGCCGCAGGCCGACAGCAGGTGGGCCATGGTCTCTGGGGCCCCGTGGCAGAGCGGGCAGGGTGTGGTCCAGGCAGCGCCCCCTTGGCCCGCGTAGAGGGCGCGGATGGTTGCCAGGGTGGGGAACGTGCCAAAGAGCAGCCAGACGAGGCGGCGCACCTTCCAGGCGGGGGCCGCGAGCTGCCGCCAGGCCGCCGAGGCCAGCTTCTGCTCGAGTGTGTCGAGGGTCACCCCCGATGAGGCCATGCTCCGGCGCTGTAGCCACTCGCGGCTGTCTTCCTCACATTGGAGGGCAAGGCAGAACCCCCGGGCCGCGGCGGTGGTGAACGGTCGAGCAGGGAACGGCAGGGGCGCATCCACCGGTCCTGATGGCCGGAACCGGAGCGGGGCTGGGCAGGTGAGGCCGATCTGGCCCCGGGGTCGAGTTGACCTTCAAGCGTTTGAATTTCTCCGCAGAAGATGGCTGATTCTGAATCTGTGACTATGTCTGATGTTGAGAAGGAGGCGGCTGCGCAAGAGGCTCGTGCGCAACAACACAAGCGGGCGGCCGAGAAGAGTGCGGCGGAGGCGGCGGCTCCTGCAAGGATGAGGGAGAGCCCATGCTGGGATAAGGTCTGCAGGATTGAGTGCCGCAGACAAAGCGCCCTGAGTTGGGGCCGGCGGCTTGGAGTGATCCTGACGATCTTTTTTGTGATGCAGGCAATTGGTGCTACGCTTGTGTTCCCGGAAGGGAATCCTTTATCATATGCTGAAATACAAGCGTCTTTCGCTGGCGCCGCGGTGGAGGGGTCGTTCCCCGAATTCTCAATTCTATTCGATCGTCCGACGACCGAGCAGTTTGCAAGGGTCGAGGAACTAGGGCAGAAGTTCCATGCTACTGTGAGACCCATTGTGGCGGTGGCGACTGAATTCAAGCCGGACATCATCACTACAACGCTCTTCAAGGCTACGGACATGGTTGGGAAGGAAAGGTTTGTGGTGCGCTTGGGAGACGGAGGGGTGTTATGGTTTTGGTAGATTCACTGAGGGTGTTCAAGTTAATGCCGGCGATCTTTCAAGTCAGTTTCTTTGCGGCGGGAGAAGAGGAAATGCCGAAGTGGTTCCCGCACCGGGATGCCAAACCGAGATGGCCCATTACCGTGGTGCCTCCCGAGGTCCGGGTCGAGGTGCCGCCCAACAAGAGGCTGGCGATGCTGCGTCGTCGGGATCTGGCGACTGTGCCGGCTGTCGAGGCCTGGTTGGCGAGTCTGACGCCTCCAATCCACCCAGCGACCATTGCCAGGAAGGGGCAGGCCTTCCTGACGTCGCTGGGATGGGACATGGTTGTTGGTGGTCGATCCCGAGGAACGAGACCGGCTGGCGAGGGAGAAGCAGCAGCAGTATGGGGGGCCGCGGACTATCGTTCAGCGAACTGTGGTGCGTGTGGCGGCCAAGGGGTTGCTGTGATTTGGGACTGATTTCGAGATCCTGGTACTCGGGTCGGAAAAAAATAATGTGTGCGCAAAAGAACGGACCTTGCACGGTGTGTACGGGGTGGTGGGCCACTAAGGTGGGAGGGCCTCGGGCCCGGGTGGGTGGGGTGATGAAGATTGCGCATTCGAAAAAAAGTGTTCCGATCCAAATGTCAAGTGGACTAACAAGAAGCTGTGAGATGAACTCGTGGGTTGGTGTGGTGAGAGGGACTCCGGTGCCAAGTGGTGCCAATGAAATGAGGATAAACTAATGTCTGAAGTGACCGAAGTGAGTTGAGACCTGGGAATGCCTTGAATGTGAGTGTGAATAAAGGAGATGCGAATGAAATGACGATCTAGAGCAAGTGTGAGGTGGAAAGTGATAAGTGATTCCCATCCCTAAAAAAGCGATAAAGCGGCGATCTATTCGAAAAGGGAGCAATGAAGTACATAAAAAAACACAACAGAAACAAAAGATTAGCCAGAAAAAGAAAGCGCCGCGACCAACAACGGCTGGAAAAATGACGCGTTTAAAAAAGGCAGAGATACTGAAGCGCAGGTTGAAGCCGCCCCGGTCATTTTTGAATCTTGTTGGGGTCCCACGACCCCTGTGCAGCGGGCTTTTCGGCCATGTTGCCGTTTTGAAAAATTCTTTGTTTGATTGCGCTTCGTTTTCAGTTCCCAAAATAGGGTACCTAGCCAAACTTTTTCCTCATTCTTTTATTTGGATGCCCGTGCAGCGGGCTTTTTCAAGGTTTGGATAGAACAGGGTGTTGGGCCGTTAGGTGCCCAAAGATTGACGGACTCAAAACCGGGTACCTAGGGACGATTTAAGGAGCTGGGCCGCGATCGGCCATCGACGGTTCTGGTTTGTGGAAATCAGTCCCATTTGGTTTGAGGTGTTGTGTTTTCAATCTGAATCTTTTCTGAAAACATGCCTTGAGCAACCATATATTCATAAAGGGAACGGGATAATTACGACTGGTTGTCCTTACGTGCGGATGGCACGTATTGAGCTGGACAAAGACGCAGTAGTGATATCGTCGTTGGGCCGCCGCTCTGGGGGCACGATCGATCTTGTTGATGGAAAGTGGTGGGTGAAGTGGTGGTTTGTTACACAGACTGGAGAAAATGGGTGTGGACTTGGGCGGCATGATCAGGGGCCAGCTTGCGGGAGGGGATGGCTGCTGTATCGGAAATGGGGGAGCTGTGATAATAGAATAATGTTGGGGACGAACCCAAAGGAAGAAGGAGGTGGTGTAAAGGAAACGTGGCGATCGGTGGGGAATCGGCCAGCCGGCGAGGGCAGCGCAGAAGGAAGAAGAACGAGTGGATGGGGATCTGATTTGGTGAAAAAGAAGGTTGGGGAATTGAAACAGTGGAATGGGGTGGAACGGACGGTGGAGAAATCTGATGGGGCAGTAGCTTGCTGCCAGGTGGAGTACCCCCTTGGGAGGGAATCTTTGGCCGGAGTTGGGCGGATGGGTCTCTGCAGGAGTTGGCAGAGAATGATGGCGGTTTGGTGGATCTCCTTTGTGACGATTTTGATCGGTAGTGTTGGTAGGTTGTGTGTGTTCATGCAGGGGCCTTGGTTTTGGAAGACGGCCCTGATCGACTTGATCCAAGTCAGGGGGCGGGAATACCACAGGCTCGGGACTCAGGTGAAGGGGCAGGGCGAGGAAATCATTATTGGACCAAACGAAATCTATTTGGGGGAATCGATGGGTGGGGATCTGTTTACTGGTGGCGCTGGCTCAATGGGGAGAGACGGGCGTGAATCGGAGAGCGTGGTGGGAACTCGGCGCGGCTCTGAAAGTCGAGGCGGCGTGGAAGGAGTGGGTGTGGATGATGGAGCGGCGGAGGTTTGGGCTTTGGGGTGGGGCGGGATCCCAGCTGGCGGACAGGGAGGATGGAAAGACAGGCAAAGAGACTGGCCCGAAGAGGCGGACGAGGACGAGGTACGGGAGGAGAAGGAGGCTCTGATGGAAGGGGAGGGGAAGTGACAGTGATGGAGGGATGGTGGAGCGACTGGGCGAGTTGATTGGCGGTGGTGGCGGGCCGGAGGAGGTTGAAGGGGTTGGCGTGTCGCAGGGGGCGGGGGTCGGGAGGTACAGAGGCGTGTGTAATACGTCGGGCCACCGTTGTTGGGTGGCAACAGCCCTTCAAGTGGTGGAAGCTGTGGGGGCCGGACAGTTGGGGAGACCCGGGTATGGAGCAGGCGATCTGGGAGAAGGGGATTGAAGGGTTGGATGAGCTCCATGATGGGGATGCAGGGGATGCGGTGGCGGACCTGCTGAGGAAAGCTCGGATCCCGACAGGGCGCGGATGAGGGTGGTGCATGTCTGTCAGGGTGTGGAAGGGTGAGCGAGGGCCGCGAGATGATGGTGCGCCTGGAGGGATGGTGACAGGATGAGTGATGCGGTCCGGAGAGTGGTGATGGCGGACGGACGGGTGCGGAAGAGATGCCCAGAGTGTGGTGTCGATCGGTGGCATGCGCAGGAAGAGCGGGCGGTGGGCATGGAGGATGTCATGGTGGTCCAGGTGGTCCGCGACCGGCGAGTCGGCAGGGGACCAGTCGCTGTGGTCGGTGCAGCCGGACCCAGTGGAGGTCCTTGCTCGGACTACCGCCTGGAGGCGGTGGCCGAGTTCTGTGAAAGAAGGGGAGGGGGCGACATTGGGTGGCGGTGAAGAGGATTGAAGGGGCATGGTGGCGCTTCGATGACAGCGTGGTGAGGGAGGTGGGTGAGGAGGAGGCATGGCGACATGGGCGGAATGGGCGAACGGGGAGGATGGAGGGCACAAGGGGGATGAAGAAGGACATGGGTACGGCGGGGAGAGGTGAAGACCTGGAAGAGCATGAGGTGGGGCAATCGGGGTGCGCCCGGTAACGGGGACTCTACCCGGGGTGCCTAGATATCCTGGGGACGGGATGAGCAGAAAGGCCAGGAAGAAGCGCGGGAAGAAGGATGCGACAAGGAAGAAGAGGCAGGTGGCAAAGATGAGGGATATTGAGAAGACATATGACGAGAAGGCGGAGGAGGAGGAATTCCAGGGGTGGAGAAGTGGTGCCAGGGCAAGAAGGAGGCCAACCTGAGGGCGGGGCTGCCGGCGAAGGAGAGGGTCGGGCGGAGGGTTGGAGACTGGAAGAAGGCAAGGAGAGTAACATCGGCAAGAGACGAAAGGCACCAAGCGGCAATTGGAGGAGAAGTGGATGAAGGGGTGGTGCTGGAGGAGCTGGTGGTGGAGGATGCAGATGCGCGGCATCCCAAGGGAGGGTGATGATTGGGTATAGGCGGACCTTACAGATCGCAGTGCGCAAGGTCAGGAGGTGATCCCTGGCTACTTGATGTTTCTTGATTGGTCGGAGGGAAGACCAATCTGAGGCTCATCAATCTGTATTATCCAACCGGGGAGGGAGAGGACAAGGTGAGGGTACGGAATGTCATTATCGGGAGGTTGGAAGAGAGCATTGCGGAGGGAGCAGCTGAGGGAGGGGCGTGGTGGTGTACACGGACGCGAATAGCTGGGCCAAGGAGGTTGGGGAGCAGGAGATGTTGGGTCTGTATGACACGGCGAAGATGGTGGGTAAGCAGAACGAGATTACATTCGTGCGCAACAAGAAGAAAGGAGGGAAGGTGGAGGTGGAGGCGGAGGGCAAACAAGGGGGGAAGAAAGGGGAGGCCAGGCTGGACCTTGCTTGGCAACGCAGGGGACGATGGCGCGAATGTTGGACAACATGTGGGTGTGGAGAAATGAGGAGGTTCAATGGCAGGAAGTCACAGACCATCACATGGTAGTGACTGACCTGAGGAACATGTTGCCGGCATGGGCGGGGACGACTCGGAGGAAGGTGGCCATCTGCCCGTCCAGATCGGACCTGGATGCGCTGCTGCGGGAGAAGAGGAAGGATGAGTATGAAGGGATGGTGGAGAAGATGCGTACATACAGGGAGAAGGTGGCCGAACTGCTTCGGAAGGCGGTGGAGAAGGGGCGGACCCGTCGTTCGAGCAGATGAGTGGGATCCTGCGGGAGACGGCGGGGAAGGTGTTTGGGTTCCGAGATGTGGCCAACACAGACAGGGATTACGAGCCTCATCGCATGAAGAAGCTGAGACGGAGGGCGATGGCGGAGCGGGACCCGATCCAGAGGAGGGAAATGCAGAAGCAGTTGGCCAAAATGAGAGGAGTGCATTACAGGAAGAGGGATCGGGCGTTGGAAGGAAGCGCAAGCGCATATACAAGGGCATCATGACGGACGGGGTGGCGCCGGTGACGTCGTATGCAACTAAGAATGCGGAGGGAAAGGTGGATAAAGTGGTCACAGATCCGGAGTCGGTTAAGAATGGATGGAGGAAGTTCATGGCGGACCTGGCAACGAGGGTGATGCCGGCGAGCCCGGGGTGGGGCGGGTGCCAGAAGGAAGGCTGCAGGAAGAGGGGAGGGTGATCATGGCCCCTCACCACGTACGATGTTGAGACAATCTTGGGTGCGCTCCCAGATGGCAAGGCGGCGGGCCCGGATGGGGTGACGGCGGAGATGATCCATGCCTGTGGGAACGAGATCAAAGAGTGGTTGGGGAGGAGGTACAATGAGATGTTGGAGCGGAGTGAGGTGCCGCAGGAGCTCAAGGTTAGCTCGGTGTTTATGGCCACAAAGTCGCAGACAGAGCACCCCGGGGACCCTGCAGGCAGAAGGCCAATCACTTTGATACAGGTCTTCTTGAAGGGGCTGCAAGTGGTGGTGGCGTCGCGGTTCCAAGAATGGTGCGTACAGAAGAATGTGTTTGGGGAGGAGCAGTTTGGGTTTCTGAGAGGGAGGAGGATTGAGACCCCAATTGCAGAAATTATGGGAGTGCTCACTGACTCGAAAATTATGGGAGGCAGGGAATTCCACATGTGCTCGTTAGATATTAAAAAGGCCTATGATACAGTGGACATGGACGCACTGAGGAGGGGACTGAGACGGATGGGGGTGGAGGAGGCATTCATCAGGTATGTGGATAGTCTGTATGAGGGGAGGAAGGCCAAAGTCATCACAGGTTTCGGGCTGACGGAGAGCTATGAGATAGAGAGAGGCATCAGTCAGGGGGACCCGCTTTCATGTCTGCTATTTATCTCATTCATGGAGGAAGTGCTGGCAGAGGTGCGAAAACAGGAAGGTGGGTATATCCTGGATAGCGGAAGGAAGGTGAAAGTCCTGGCCTTTGCTGACGATGTCATGCTGGTCACTCGAACCAAGGAGCAGATGGTACGGTTGGTCAACACAGTGAGACGGAAGGTGGAGGAGGCGGGCATGCAGCTGTCGTGGACTAAATGTGACTACCTGTGTGGGGGGGTGAAGAGCAAGACAGACCTGGACCTGGGTGAGGGTCGGGTCATCAAGGTCCAGCAGAAGGGTGGGGCCATCCGGTACCTGGGGATTTGGATAGACGAGGACATGAACATGAAGATCAATACGGAGAAGGTCATCCAGAAAATGTGTGGGAGGCTGCACAGGCTGATGGACAAGAAGGTCCCCCCGAGGTTGATGGTGCAGATGATCAACGAGTGCGTGTCGACGTGCCTACAATATACGGCGAGGCAGTGCCCCATGCCGCAGAAGGACCTTGAGATTCTTCAACAGCGCTATGCGCGAGTATTTCGGGAGATTGGTGGGTGCTTGGGGAAATGTGACCCAGCGGAGGTGCTCTTCTTCCCGGAGGATGAGGGTGGGATGGGTCTCAAGGACCCGGTGGATGTGCACGACATGATGGTGCTCACGCAACTGCTGGGCAGGGTGGCAGACCAACAAGGGTGCGGCGTGATGCTCCGTGAAGAGATAGCCCTGCTGCAAAAGTTGTGGACGACGAGTGAGCCGCTGCTGGACAACCCCGGGAAGTGGGTCAGACTGCACGCGAAGGAGAAGATGCCGGGGTGGTGTCGGGGATGTTGAGGATCTTGCACAAGAAGGGTTGGCCATCGTGAGGGATGGGGAAGTATTGAAAAAGGAAGCGGAATGGGGAATGCCGACAACACTGGAGGAGCTGGCAGAGCCATGCAAAATCACCAAGCGGCACAGGCAGACACTCATGAAGAGGGGCATCAGGAGTGTGGCTGACCTGATTGTGGGCGGTAGGTTTCAGTGGAAGGGCACGATGCCGCAGTACGTGGGGCCATCAAGGAGTGGTGTGTGGGGGAACAAAGTGGAGACGGAATATGTTAAGTTGGCGAGGAGGATCCGAGAGGAAGAAGTGGCAGAAAGAGATCGAAAGAGGGCAAGGACGGAACAGGAAAGGAGGATAGCCGAGAGAGGGCGGGACGGGATACGGGCAAGAGAGAGGAGAATGGTGGGAAGGATCACGGGATCCCAGACCCGGAGAGGAAGATGAGACAAGCCAAGCTGATGGTGGGGCAAGGAGGAAAGCTGGTGGTCGTGGCGAAGAACAGGAAACGCCGAAGCGGGGAGTCGGGGTGGGAGGCCGCCAAGAAAGGGAAGCCCGACGAGCAAGGGGATGGCGAAACGGAGAGGATGTATGAAGCCAGCGACAAGAAGAGGGGGCGGAGAGGCACCTGGACCAAAATGGAAAGCGAAGAGCCGGATGAGAGCGGGCAATGGGAGGGTGTGGAGGAGGAGGTGGAGGTGGTGGAGGGAGCCGAGCTGAAGTGGCGGACTTTTTACACAGATGGTAGCGCGACCAAGAAGAAGAAGGACCGGCGAGCGGCACTGGCGGTGGGGCACTGGCTGTGCGGGTCGGGAGAAGGTGCACGGAAAAGGGCAAACAAACAATGAGGCAGAGCTGGAAGCCATCCTGGAAGCCATCAGGGTGGGACAGGATGCAAACGTGGAGGTGCGCACGGACAGTAAGGTGGCAAAGGGATGGGTGGAGAGGCTGATGAAGGACGACTGGACACCGACGGACCTGATCGAGTCGAAGGCCGAGGGCCTCCTCCGAAGGGGACAGCGAATTCTGAAGGAGCACAGGGGGGGTGTCCGGCTGGTGTGGGTGAAGGGGCACCAGGAGACAGGGGCATCGCTGGATGCGGAGGGGAACAGATTGGCAGACAAGATTGCCGGGCAAAGCATCAAACAGGACATAGGCAAGGTGCAACAGGAACGGACCTGGGGTTTTCGGTTGGTTCACCAATGCGACGGGGAGGAGGTGGAGGGAGACTTTCGCACAAGCCTCCAGTCCTTCAGCCGCCGCGGACGCATCTCCAGGGCGGCCCGGAAACGCAAGAACGCACTGGTGGTCATCAATGCTCAGACGGGAAATGGCGGAATAAATACGCAGACCATGAGATGCGAAATGTCGGGCAGACTGGCCATGATGGCAATCTTGCAGCGTTACATCACGGCCAACATCAGATTCTACATCAATGGTGAAGGGGATGGGAAATGTTGGTGTGGGGCGAGAGACTATACGAACCATTTGGTTTTGAATGCCCGGCTATGATGGGCAGTGTCGCTGAAAGGTGGAGTGGTGCCAATGCGATCAAACTGATCGCGTGGCTGGACAAGGGGGAAGGAGCAGAAGATGCAGAACAATTGCTCCAAGAAAATGGGTGGAGCCTATGGGTCAAAGTGTGCAGGTGAGAGGTAAGCAAATAGCGATGGACAGACTCTGGGAGCTCATCGAGCGATCGCGGGGGCGCTGGTACCGCGCCCGAACCTGGGACAGCTTCTGGGAAATGTTCACCACAGAAGTGGCGAACCTCTGCGATCGATATGTGGATGGGATGAGTACGGAGATGGCAGAAGGGCAGACCCACAAGAGCACCCTGCGAAACCAGTGGACGACCCCCCACGTGGTGTCCTCTCTGCTCAGACAAGCAGGCAGTTTGACAACGATGGCATTCTCGCATCCTGGGAATGCCGATCTGAGCTTCCCCGAATTCAGAACGCCCAGCAAGGATGACTGGTTTTTGGGTGGAAGACTGGATGGCTACGGGTTGTTTAAGGAGAATCGCGACCTCCTCATCTTCGCCAACCCTGAATACAACCCACAGGAGGAGATGGACCGGTTATTTACGGCAATTGGCGATTGGGCGGAGAGCCCAATTGGTAGAGCTGGGAAGAGAGCCTTCCGATAGTCCCGGACGGAGTGGGCAAGCCAAACCGGACGCGGCCGGTGCAGGGAATGAAGGCGCAGCATGGAGTCGGTTTGGCGCTGAGGGGGGACATGCAACTGAAGGAGCTGTTTATCATTGAGGAAGGGGGCTTCAGCTTCTGGCTGCCGAGCTTCTGGCGGACGGGGGAGAAAGGTGCGGGGAAGGCCCCGTTTGACGTGGGCATTCTGCTCTTCGAGAACCAGCGGGCCCGAGAGAGATTCCCGATGGACCCAGCCCCCTTGTGGGCATTGGAGAACATGTTGCGAAAGGAGGCGGGAGCGCGAAGAGTGGAGGCTGACTATGAGGGGCGTCCGAAGGAGGGCGAAGTGCGCTATAACTGGAGGGGGATTTCAGAAGGTGTGGTGAAGAAAGTTGCTGGGAGACTGCGAAGACGGTGCGGGCTTAAGGAAATCTACGCGAATGACTGCAGACTGGCAGCAGAGCTGGGGATGAAGAGACCCAGAAGGAGATTGGGAGCGAACTGGGTGGACTGCGGAGAACTATGCTTGTAGCGATCAAGCAACGGAAGAAGAACGAGAAGAACGAGGAAGGGATGGACGAAGGGACGTAGTCCGAGTGTCGGCGGTGACCGCCCCTTGTGGGCGCGAGCCGACCCATGGACCACTTGGGGCGTTCCTTCTTGCGAGCTTGTCTCGCGGGGAGGGCGGACCGGGAGGTCTATGTTACCCGCGGGCTTCGGCCCGATAACGGACTCGGCGTAAGCCGGGAAGTATCACACACACACACACACACACACACACGCCGATCTGTTGCGGGGGCGGCAGGCTTCCGGGGTTGGTGGCGGGGGGCGGCGGGTCTGCCGCCGCATCATCATCATCATCATCATCATCATCATCATCATCATCATCATCATCATCATCATCATCATCATCATCATCATCATCATCCAGTCATCATCATCATCATCATTCTGTCATCATCATTCTGTCATCATCATCATTCTGTCATCATCATCATCATTCAATCATCATTCAATCATCATTCAATCATCATCCTCATCCACTTATTTCGCAGCCCAGCCGCTGACTCGAGCAAGGATTCTCGCGTGGTGCCGGCGCCTGGACACAGACGGTGCGCCCGCCGATGGCTCCTGCCCGGCCGCCCAGCTTGCTGACCTTCTGGGGCACCCGGCCTTCGCCGATGGCCACGAGGCGTTGCGTGTCATCCTCCGGGCCATTGCAGCCGTTGCTCCAAATGCGCGGGGAAAGAACGTGGCCGCGGCGCCCCTGATGCAGCTTTTGGATCACTGCCCGCCTGAACTGCTCGGGGCCCTTGCCCGGGCGATTCGTCGCCTGGTATCAACCTGGGATGCTGCAGTGATGCCCAATTGGCAGATGACCCGCCGGGTGATTGAGGATCCGACGTCCCGGGAGAGCCCCGCACGCTACGAATTCTTGTGGATTCTCAACGGCCAGCTCGTCTGGCAGAAGTGGGGGTTGGCCGAGTTTCGTGAATGTGCCCAGCTCCTTGCCTTGTGTCGAGCCCTGACTTCCTGAAGGACCATGACATCCACATCCCATTCCTCCGGGCACTGCGCCAATTGTCGGTGACGTGGGAGAAGTGGATGGGGCGTCGGTCTCCCGAGATCTCCGCTGCACTTCAGGTCTTCGCCTTCCTCATTGTGCAACTGTTGCGTGACGATGCCGCGATGGCCATCCCGCGTCTCAGTTCGGCTCTCCTCGATACCGCCCTTGACCTTGGACGCACTGATCCGGTCTTCAAGTGTACACTGGCCGATGCGGGCCTCACCGGAATGTACGATCGGCTCCTGAACCACCCCACCATCACTGCCAATCCAAAACAAGGCCAGGCTTTGGCCCAGCTCATTGAACTTCTCTCCACCCCCCATCCATGAGGCCTTGCCACGAGAGAGCATGCTGTGTTTTGGCGAGGGCGCAGGCTACAAGTTCCTCCGAGGGGCCATTGAGAAAAAGCCGTATTGGAGAGTCAAGAAAGAAGATTCTTGCGCGATTTGTTACACCCTGGGGGGGGAGGAGGGGGGAGGGTGCAAGCGGCGGCCGGTGGGATGCTATTGGGGGGGGGGGGGGGGCTCAGTAGTGGTGATGAGAGCGGGGGCCGCCAGGAGCCTATGTGGCAGGTCATGGACGAGGCCTGGTCACACTGGAGCCCCCCCCCCCCCCCCCGACGGTCCCGCCGATCGAGCGGTCCCCCCAGGTGTAACGCATGGCGCGCAAGTCATCTAACTTGTCGCCTGCGCCCTCGCAAATACACAGCATGTTCTCTCTGTGAGACATACAGAAGCCGGTTGCGCAACTCGTGAACGCGAGGGTGTCGAACCAGGAGGGATGGGGATGGAGGAGAGTTCTGTGACAGCACGGGTTGCGCAACTCACTGGTGCCCAAGCCGCGTGGCAATGCGACATCCAGCCGGGATGCCCGTGGGCGGGGGAAACGCCCCACCCCCGTCTCTGGTCGTTCCGTCGCCCGTGGCCCGGACAAGATTGTGGCGCGCACCAGCATCATCATCATTGCTGATGGTTAGTCTGGTGACGACGCGCGCAACTTCGATGCTCTCCACGCCCCTCCGTGCAATCGGATCTCAAGGGCCCTCTCTGCGACCGCAAAGGAGCGGACCCAGGGCGGCAGGGTCACCTCCAGCGGGACGGTCTTTGCCGGGCCGCGGACCAGGAGGGCCAAGTCGATGAGCGGATGGCCGGGGGCCGTCGTCAGGATCTGGGGGATGACAGCCGGCAGCCAGGGCACCACCAGGCGCAGCTGGGTCAGGGCAGGCAGGCCGGCCAGAACTGCCACGAGGGCCGAGAGGTTGTCATTGTGGCATTCAAAGGAGAGCCGCCGAAGGGCGGGGGCCGCCAGGTGGACAGTGGGCTGGTACGAGCGGGCCTCCAGGCGACAGCAGCGCAGCCGAGGCGCCTCGATGGCCAGCGGGGGCATTCGAGTGTCCTCCACCTGGAGGCGGACCAGCCCCGGGCCAACAATCCGCAGGATGTGCCGCGGCAGCGGGTTCTCAAGGTGCACGGTGAGCACCCGGAGGTTGGGGCTGCACGGAAGCCGAAGGCCCTTCGGCCTCGTGGTGATGGCGGCAGCGAGGTGGGCCAGCTGTGGCAGCAGGGCGCCCGAGCAGAGGTCGGCCAGGAGAGGGAGGTGGGCGGGGTCGGTTAGGGCGATGCCTGCGGGGTGGAGAAGGGAGGGACGAATGTCTGGGTGAGTGGAAGTGATCGCGGCCATCACCGTCATCGAATCATCGAATCAGCCAATCAATCATCCAATCATCCAGTCATCATCCAGTCATCTTCCAGTCCATCATCCAGTCATCATCCAGTCATCATCATCATCACCATCATCATCATCACCATCATCATCGTCAGCATCTCATCATCATCATCATCATCATCATCATCATCATCATCATCATCATCATCATCATCATCATCATCATCATCATCATCATCATCATCATCATCATCATCATCATCATCATCATCATCATCATCATCATCCGATCAGCATCATCGGCCGGGAGGAGCCATCATACGGGTCATTCGGCCCGGCCCCCCTGGAGCTTACTCGCGCTTTCTTCCTGATGTCGCCTGCGCCCTCGCAAATACACAGCATGTTCTCTCATCATCTTCATCATCACTATCATCATCACTATCATCACCATCATCATCATCATCATCATCATCATCATCCAATCATCATCATCATCATCATCAATCATCATCATCATCATCATCATCATCATCATCATCATCATCATCATCATCATCATCATCCTCATCATCACCCAATCATCATCATCATCATCATCATCATCATCAAGTGCCCACTCACAGACATGCTGTGTATTTGCTAGTTACTCAGATTGTACCCTTGTTTCGGTTTGTTCCCCTTGCAGCCCAGCCGCTGACTCGAAGTGGAATTCTCGTCTGGTGTCGGCGCCTGAGTGGCGAGGGTCCGCCCGCCGATGGCTCCTGCCCGGCCGCCCAGCTTGCTGACCTTCTGGGGCACCCGGCCTTCGTCGATGACCACGAGGCGATGCGCCGCATCCTCTGGTCCATCGCGGCTGTGGCGCGGAATGCCAAGGGAAGGAAGAACGTGGCCGTGGTGCCCCTGATGCAACTGTTGGATCCCTGCCCTCCAGACTTGATCTCGCCCCTCGTGCGGGCGATTCGTAACCTTGTCCCGACCTGGGAGCCTGCGGTGATGCCCAGCTGGCAGGTGATTCGCCGTCGAATTGAAGATCCGGCCGTTCAGAAAGTCTCCATGCTCCTTGGCGATTTCCTGGCCATTCTCCGCTCCCAGCTCTCCAAACAGCAGTGGGAATTGCCCGAATACCGCGACTGCGCACAGCTCCTTGCCAGCCTCGCTGCAAGCCACGGCTTTCTGGTGAGCTACGACGCGCACCCACCCTTCCTCCGAGCGCTCCAGCGCTTGTCCGTGGGGTGGTCGAAGAAGATGGGCTCTTCGGAAGGAGCGTCGCGCGAAGTCTCCGCTGCGTTTCGGGTCTTCGCCTTCTTCATTGTGCAACTGCTGCGCGACGAGGCCGCGATGGCGAGCCCCATCCTCTGTTCAACCCTCCTCGAGACGGCATTTGATCTTGGCCGCTTTGACCACGGCTTCAAGGTCACCCTGCGGGATGCGGGCCTCCCCGCGATGTTGGACAGACTCAAGGAGCACCCAACGATCAAAGCCGACCCCAAAATGGCTCAAATCGTCCCGAAATTGGCCGCCTTCTTTGTATTGGCCCCTTCTCTCTCGTAGCAACCATGCGCGACGTGCTGTCTCTTCGATCTCTGTTTTTTGCATGTGGCGCGGACTTTGGGGAAAAATCCGAGATCATCCACCCCACCATGCTGACTCTTGGTTTCGCGAGGACCCAATATGAAGGGGGGAGGGAGAGAGGAGGAGAGGGAGGGAGAGGGAGGGAGGGGATGGGGAGGGGGAGGGGCCCAAACGGCACTGCTGCAGTCCATCGACATTCTTGGGGTCGAGTGAACCTCTGACGAGGACACGCAGCGTTCGAAACCTCTTTCAGGAAATCTCACTGGAATTGGGGAGAGTGGCGGAAAAGTGATGCCGTGAGTTCCGAGATCTCTTTTTCCACTTCAAATCCCGTTGCATGACCCTGTTTATTAGCTTGCCCAATCGAAAAGACCCAACCGCCTTCGAGATTCAAAAGCAACGTGATGATCGCACCCGATTTTCAATTTCTCTCAAGCCTCAGGCCGCAACCGGCAAACTGTCGCGTCGAAAGGACCGTGCAAACTGCTGTGTCAAGTGGGTAGCTCCAGGTTACATCGACTGTCGTTCTGTCATGGCTGGCGTTCCTTGCTGCCATATCTGTGAGGAACACTATGATTTGGCAGAACGCGACCCTGTAGTTTTGATTTGTGGTCATACATTCTGTCGGAATTGTATGTGCCAGCTTGCCCTCAAGAATCCGGAAAAACCCGGCTTAGACTGCCCAGAATGCCGCAGCCCAACACCAATACCGCATCCATTTGACCCGGCTTGCTTTAAGAGGAATTATGGCCTCGTGGACATGCTGCCCGGTGCTCATGGCAAGGTCTCTTCATCGATTCTCACTCTCCAACACCCACAACCCACCCACAACCCACAGAA
The DNA here is from genome assembly GCA_027972325.1 of Paratrimastix pyriformis. Taxonomy (NCBI): domain Eukaryota; phylum Preaxostyla; family Paratrimastigidae; genus Paratrimastix; species Paratrimastix pyriformis. The sequence goes on from JAPMOS010000151.1 coordinate 30,112, forward strand.
GCACCCGCGGGACCAAGAAGACATCCTACGGGACCCAAATACGCTTCGCGAACTCATTGATCGCGCACGTGAGAAGGTCGAGAGGCTTCAGCGAGCGAGGGCCGAGGCTTCTGCCCTGGTCGGTGCGACTGTCCCCTGATCGTTGCTCTCACCCCGTTTCGTTTGACAGACTCTGGACGCGATTGAGCAGAAGATCGATGCCTGGGGCGCCACGCTGCGTCGACTGGTTGATGATCGTTGCCAGCACCTGAAAGAGGCGGCTTTGGCCAAAGGTGTGCCTCACCCCCCATGTCCCTCCTCTGTCATGTCAACCCCGTGGTCGTTTCGCAGAGCCCGCGGTTGCCACTGGCATCACGGCGATTGATGTGCTTCTACAAGAACTGCGTGAGGCCCTCTCCGGCCCGTCTGAGCTTCCGACCCCCCGCCTCGCTGAGGCAATCGGGCAATTCCAGGTTCGTCCGATCTCGTGTTTTGACTTGACCTTTCGGTCGTTCGCCGATTGGTGGTGGTGGTGGTGGTGGTGAGGATGATGACTGTATATGATGATGATGATGATGATGATGATGATGATGATGATGATGATGATGATTGGATGATGATGATGATGATTGGATGATGATGATGATGACTGGATGATGATGATGATGATGGTGATGATGATTGAATGATGATGATGATGATGATTGGATGATGATGATGATGATGATGATGATGATGATTGGATGATGATGATGATGATGATGATGATGATGATGATGATGATGATGATGATGCAATTGTCTGATGGCGATGATGATCATCACTCTTCATCTATTTCTTTAGGGCTTATTGGAGATCCCCACGGAGGCGACCGGTTTCGTCGTTGATCTTCCTCCTGTCAACGACCTTCTCGATGATTTGGGCCGAGTCGACGTGAAACGGCTTCTCGAAGAGGAGGAGGAAGAAGAAGATGAAGAAGAAGAGGAGGAGGAGGAGAAAGGGGAGGAGAAAGGAGGGGCGGAGGAGGAGCCGCCCCTCGTCTTTGCCAGCCCCGAGCTCGCTGTTGCCCTTCGGGTCTTCTCGGCCGTCCCCCCAGGTCTGCGGTCCTGTTGGTCACCACAGAAAATTCTATGTTTCGACTCCACTGCCCCTTGCAGCCCAGCCGCTGACTCGCACCAGCCTTCTCGCGTGGTGCCGGCGCCTGATTGCCGAGGGCGCGCCTGCCGATGGCTCCTGCCCGGCGGTCCATTGTGCTGACCTTGTGAGGCACCCGGCCTTCGCCGATGACCACGATGCGATGCGCGTCATCCTCCAAGCCATCGCAGCCGTTGCGCCAAACGCCAAGGGACGGTGGACGAATGTAGCTGCGGCGCCTCTTCTGAACCTCCTCAGGCACTGTCCCCCTGGCCTGCTCGCGGATCTCGTCCGAACGATTCGCGTTGTGGTACCGACCTGGGAGCTTGAGGTGATCCCCAAGTGGCAGGTGATCCGCCGTTTGATTGACAGTCCGGCAATCCGGGAGAGTCGCACACTCCTGGGCGATTTACTGGGCATTCTCCTCACCCAGTTGGCCAAACAGCAATGGGATTTGCCAGATTACCGCGACTGCGTCCGGCTCCTTGCCCACCTCCTTCCGAGTCCTGGCTTCCTGGTGAACTATGACGCTCACGTACCATTCCTCCATGCCCTCGTGAGCTTGTCGGCGAGGTGGGAGCGAAAGATGGGGACCCGCGCGCCCGAGATCTCCGATGCCTTTCGGGTCTTCGCCTTCCTCATTGTGCAACTGCTGCGTGACGAGGCCGCGATAGCCATCTCGCAACTCAGCTCGGCTCTTCTCGAGACCGCCCTTGCCCTCGCAAAAGATGACGCCGACTTCCGAGCCATCCTGACGGACGCGGGCCTCCCTGGGATGTTTGCGGCACTCCAGAACCATCCCACCATCAAGGCCGACCCCAAGCAAGGGCCATTACTGGCCCAGCTGGTCAAGCTCTTTGCCCCCACACAAAAGACCCAATAATAAGGCGATCGATTTCGACCCTCGCAAAGTTCACAGCACGCACCATTGCATTTTTTGTTGTGGTCCCTGTGTAGGTGGAGGGGATGCGATTCGCGGTCCTGCAAGGAAGCTGTGTGGGAGTGAGGCGTGGGCGGGGCGGGGCGGGGGGGGGGGGCGGGGGGGCTGGGGGCGGGGCGGGGAGCTTCTGCCCGTGCTGGATCGAATGGCGGGCCATCCGCCGTGTCCGAGACATGCTCCTCCTTGTGGAGGCGGACGGCCTGGGATCCACCCGAGTCGGCCCCCGGGCGGCCGATGAGTCCTCATGCTCACGGCACCGCTGATCTCCGTCGAAATTCGTTCAAATCGCCGGCAACGTTGTCGGGGGGGGGGGGGGGGGGGGGGGGGATGCCGAAAAAGCCAACGACTCCTGAACAAAGAGGGACAGCTAAGATGTCATGGGGCTCCTAGATCTCTTTTCCCAAGCTCCGAACAGACTCGCGGGTGCGTTGGATCCAATTGGATCCAATTTGCCCGGCCGCGAATAGTGCTGACAGGTTACATCGACAGTTTCCCTTCGTCCTGCAGCAAAGCAGATCCGGCGGAGTTGTCACACCGGATATGAACAGTAGACCCAACAAGCTGCCGAATGAACCGGGCATGGCTATTCGGGAAGGGCTCGATGAGGGTGCTTTCGCATGGAGCCCTCCATCCAGTCAACTCCTTCGGCTTTCCGAAAGTTGACAGCCCGTCTAAACAGCGCACAGTTTATTTTCAATGACGTCAGTACTTGTCTCGACGATTTTTGGGGCCACCATTCCCCGGAAGATGTTATTTCGTTGGCCCTCTCCCAGTTTATGCATCGAGAGACCATTTGCACCGGGACTTGCTGCTGCATATTTTAGCATCTGCAACGTTGTCAGAGATCTCTACAGTCTCACAAAACCCTGCCCACATCGCGCATTCAAGGTCGGTAACCAGGGACCGAACTGTTGGTCCAGACCATCGGAACCAATAGGGACCGACTTTATGCCGTTTAGTAAAACTTTTCTGGCGAATTTGACACTTTTGAGCTTTTGGGGAACATGTGCATCGAATAGGGAAAGCGCACTGACTCCGCTGTGGTTCCGCAAAAGTGAAAAGGAGGAGAAGGCCATAGAAAACAACAAGCAAGGAGAAGGGGTTGATCAAATCATGGGAATGATGCGATCGGGGAGAAAACGACAGTGACGGCAGCAACCAGGAGCGCGGACGGAGGTGGGGAGCCAGGGCTGCCGAAGAGGCTTGTCCGGAGGAGGTGGGCAATTAGGAGGATGACGAGGACTCCAAGGCCGAGGAGGAGGCCGACTGGATCGACACCCTCGAGGGGCTGGCGCATGGGGACGGGGACCTGGGGCCGACCCGGTGGAGGACGAAAATGCCGACAAGGGCGCACTCGGGCGCTGCCGGCGAGGAAACAGCCGAATGAGATGCCCGAGGCAGTCGAGGAATTGTCTTTCGATGGTTGAACTCCAATCTGCGAATCAAAACGCCCACAAGCGCGCAAATGAGCACATGGCAGGGGTGAATCCCACGCAGAACAGCATCGGTCAAAAGGGCACGGTGCTCGATTCCTGCACAGAGTGAGCTCGGGGCATCGGTCACCCAGAGAAAAATGAAAACGGAAATCCTTGTAAAGAGCCAATTTTCGGGCATCAAGTCAGTCGACCCTCTCCGTCCAGACGGACCTGCCCCATGTGCTGGCCTGCTCGAACCACTGCCCGCCGGGCCAGCTTCGTGTGGGTTGGTGGGCCCGCCAGGACTTGCGTCCAACAGAACAACGACCGAACACGAACGAGCGAGCCAATGAAGGGACCTACGGGGAGGAAGGCAAGGCAGGGTCCAGACCGGAAATCAACCGTCACGCGGTGAGATCAAAAAGGGCACCGTAGAGGGTCGTGTCAATGGTTCAGGGCTTCCTCTACTTGGAGGAGGGAGAGAGCGAGCCAAATCTGACCTGTAAAAGCCGAGCAAAAGCGCGGGGACGGCCGCTCCATGGCGGGCAGTGGTGAGAACGGCCAGGCAGGCAGGCAGACCTCGTTCGTCATGTGCGCTGTGGCTGCTTGGAAATGGTCGTCATCTGAGTCGAAACCAGTGGGCAGGTCGCGGCTGAGGCCAATGAAAGAGCAACCCGACACACCAGACGAAGGCCCCTTCGGGGGAGGTGAGTTGGCCTCGGGTGGGTCGAAAACAACCTTCAAGTGGTCTGCTGCTCCCGATGATATGGGGTTTCAAAAAGACACGGGTGGTTCCCTATCCAACTCAAACGACGATAATCGGCGCACAAGTGGTGACCGGGAAAAAGGTCATCATGTCATGCGATATAGCGTTCAACCACCAACGCGCAGGATAGGGAACGACCCCAACGACCCATAATACAAGGTGCACATTGACGTGCGGTCCCTTGGGGGCTGAACAAAGTAACCCTCCGGCCAACAACAGTGTGGGAAAATCTGCCGGACAGGCGCGGGTCGAATTATTTCGTGACACCAGAAACAGGGTACTGTTTACTGCAGTACGTTATTTGATTCTGTCGTCATGGAAGATGGTGTCCCCTGTTGCCATATCTGCGAGGATCCCTTTGATCTGGCAGAACACGATCCTGTAGTTTTGATTTGTGGCCATACTTACTGTCGGAATTGCATGTGTCGACTGGCCCTGAAGAATCCTGAAAATCTTGTGTTGGACTGCCCCGAGTGCCGCAGTCCGACTCCCATCCCGCGTCCCTTTGATCCATCTTGTTTCAAAAGAAACTTTTTCCTGTCGGATATGCTGCCCGGTTCTCATGGCAAGGTCCGAGAGTTCTGTGTATTCTCCAAGCACCGACCACGTTCGACCCCAGAAACACCCACGGGCCCAAGACACGTTATGCGATCTCACCGCTCGCGCACGTGCGAAGCTCGAGAAGCTTCAGCAAGCGAGGTACGAGGCGTCTGCTCTGGTCGGGTCGACTACCGTCGACGATCATCGCTCCGCTCACCCTGTTCCGTTTAGCAGACTCCGGACGCGATTGGGCAGAAAATTGGCGCCTGGAGAGACACGATGCACCGACTGGTTGACGATCGCTGCCGAAACCTGATGGAGGTGGCGGTGGCCAAAGGTGTGTCTCGGTCCGGTCCCGGCTGTGTGTCATGTCAACCCCGTCTCTCGTCTCGCAGAGGCCGCGGTTGCCACGGGCATCACGAAGATGGATGCGCTTCAACAAGAACTGCAAGAGGCCCTCTCCGCCCCGCCTGAGAAGGCGCAGGCCTGCCCCAAAGAGGCAATCAGGCAACTCCGGGTCTGCTCTCGCGTGGGCACAGAACAGGCTGACTTTTTACTTGATTTTTCGGGCGCCCGCCACCCCCGCGCTCTCCGTATGGGTTTTCAGGCTTTGTTGGAGAGACCCACCGAGGCGACTCGTCTCGACGTTGACCTGCCCCCTGCCGACGAGGTGATGGCTTCCTTGGGTTGGGTCTACGTGAAACGCCTCCTTCCCAATGACGACGATGCTGATGACAATGACGATGACGATGATGAGAAAGAAGAGGAGGAGTACGAGGACGAGGGTGTCGGGGACGAGGAGGACGATGAGGAGGACGATGAGGAGGACGGGGAGGAGGAAAGGGTGGCGGGGACGGCGCCCCTCGACTTTGCCAACCCCGAGCTCGCTGTTGCCCTTCGATATTTCTCGGCCATCCCCCCAGGTCTGTGGTCGAGCGTTGTTCGCCGCATTTTTAATTATCCTCTTGTTTCACCATCCCCTGCTCTTGGGCCTACATCTGTTCTCCCCCTTGAAGCCCGGTCGCTGACTCGTGCCAGAATTCTCGCCTGGTGTCGGCGCCTGATTGACGAGGGCGCGCCTGCCGATGGCTCCTGCCCGGCCGACCAGCTTGCTGACCTTCTGGGGCATCCGGCCTTCGCCGACCACGCGGCGATGCGCGTCATCCTCCGGGCCATCACGGCCGTTGCGCCAAACGCCAAGGGGCGGTGGAGGAACGTGGCCGCGGTGCCCCTGATGCAGCTGCTGGAGCGCTGTCCGCCTGACATCCTCGGGGCTCTCGTTGGGGCGATTCGCGTCCTTGTCCCGAGCTGGGATCCTGGGGCGATGCCCAGCTGGCAGGTGATCCGCCGTTGGATTGACAGTCCGGCAACCCGGGAGAGCCCCACACTTCTTGGCGATTTACTGGGCATTCTCTGCACCCAGCTCAGCAAACAGCAATGGGAATTGCCCGAATTCCGCGAGTGCGTCCAGTTCCTTGCCCGCATCCTTCTACGTCCTGGCTTCATGGGGAACTATGACGCTCACCCATCGTTCCTCGAAGCCCTCATCAACTTGTCGGCGATGTGGGAGAAGAAACTGAAATCTCTCCATCATCCTGAGATGAGGGTCTTTGCCTACTTCATCGCACAACTCCTGCGTGACGATGGTGCAATGGCTGTTCCGCGCCTCAGTTCGGCTCTCCTCGAAGCCGCTCTAACCCTTGGGAAGGATGACATCATCTTCCGGTGCGTCCTGAAGGATACGGGGCTCCCTGGAATGTTTGCGAGGCTCGAAAACCACCCCACCGTCAAGGCCGACCCCAAGCAAGGGGCATTCCTGACTCAGCTGGTCAAGCTCTTTGCCACCAGGGCGGCGGTGTAGAAGATTAGGTGATCGATTGTGATCTCCCTTCACAAATACACAGCATCACATCACGCGCACAAATGCACTGCGTGTTCTCTTGGGCCCTGTGCAGGTCGACACTGTCAGGACAGTGTCAGGACAAAAATCTCAGGGATGGCAGGGGGAGGGAGGGAGGGAGGAGGAGGAGGAGGAGGGAGGAGGAGGGAGGAGGAGGATGGGGGGGGGAGGAGGGAGGAGGGGGAGGAGGGGAGGAGGGAGGGGGGGGCCGGGGTGGGGAGGAGGACCGATGCTTGGGAAATGGGAGTCAAAAACTTTTTGGGAAACTCCAGTATGATTTTCTATATGATCGGCGGACCACCTCGTGGTCGTGGTGCCGGCCCTCTTCCATCATCTCATCGCCGGGTGATAGTGGTTAACTCCATTCCACTCCACCCCCATCCGAACCCTGACGCCACCCGAAAACGACCAGCAGTTTCGAGCATCGAAATATATTCGAAAACTTGTATGAAGGAAGGCCAGCGGGCCAAGGCGGCGAGAGGGCCAAGGCCACATGGAATCTGACGGAAGGAGAGGATCATCATCGGTGAGAAGGGCAGCGAGGAACAAGGCCAACAAAAGGGGCGCGGAGGAGGGAGGAGCCTCAGTGTTCCATGTATTGGTGGTATGGCGGTTGTTCAGCAGGGGTTCAGATAGCAAATATGGAGGATCATCACCGGCCGTGAGGGCGAGTGAGGGGGCAGTATTCGACCGATTCGAATGCGTGCATGTGGCGATCTTTTCCCCCCTTTCATCGTTCTTCTCCGGCAATTGCCCCATTGTCCCCGGGCCAACACGTTTTCCCCCCATCTTTTGCCTGCAGCATATGCGGGGAGCACCAGGTTCCATCGACTAAAACTCTCAGCTCAAATTTTTTTGTTGGTATGATGGGTGACGAAATCCTATGCTGTCACCTCTGCAAGGACGCGTTTGATTTGGCAGAACACGATCCTGTTTTTCTAAGTTGTGGGCATACATTCTGCCGGAATTGTATCTGCCAGCTTGCCCTGACGCATCCAGAGAATCTCGTGGTGGACTGCCCGCAGTGCCACAGTCCTACACCAGTTCCACGCCCATTTGATCCGGCTTGTTTGAAGAGAAACCTGTTCCTGTCGGACATGCTGTCCGGCGCTCATGGCAAGGTGCGTTTCTCCATTTTTCTCTCGCTCACTCCAGCATCCGGATAGAAACACCCACGGGACCAAGACGAATTATTCGACCTCGCTATTCAGGTCCAAGAGAAGATCGAGAAGCTTCAACGAGCGAGGGACGAGGCTGCTGCCCAGGTCGGTGCGGACTGTCGTCATCACCCCGTTCCTGCACACCTCATTCGGTTGTGGACGCGATTGAGCAAAAGGTCGATGCCTGGGGGGCCATGCTGCATCGGCTGGTTGATGATCGCTGCCGAGACCTGAAAGAGGTGGCAAAGGTCAAAGGTGTGTATCCCCCCCCATGTCCATTGGCTGTCATATCAACCCCTGCCTGTCTCAGCGCCCGAGGTTATCGCGTCCATCTCGGCGACCGATGCGCAACTGCAAACGCTACGTGATGGCCTCTCCCCGCCGCCCGCCAAGGGACCCAGCCCAGGCCCCTGCCCTGATGCGGCACCCGAGCAACTTCAGGTCTGATCCGTGGCGGTGTCGCTGAGCCCCCTGATGTGTGTGGGCCTCCATCACTCTGCTGGCTGCCCTTTGGATTGTCCGGGTCGATGTCAGGCCTTGTGTTGTGCTTCGGATGAAGACGTTTGCCCCTCTGTTTTCCGGCCTTGCTGTGCTTCGGATCGGACGTTTGCCCATCTGTTTTCCGGCCTTGCTGGACGTTCTCTTGGCTTGAACTTTTTGGGTTCGGCCTTGCTGGACCTTCTCCTTGAAGGAGAGCATGTTGTGTATTTGCGAGGGCGCATGCGACAAGTTTCAGAAAGAAAGATTACTTTGCGCCTTCGTGGATTGTATCTGGTTGGGCGAGCCCATGCGATCTTTGGATTGTTTTTATTATTATGATTCTCGCCCTCTGTTTTCAGGCCTTGTTGTTGGACGAGGTGACCGTTGGATTGTTTTATGATTCTCGCCCTCTGTTTTCCCGAGGTGACCGTTGGATTGTTTGATGATTCTCGCCCTCTGTTTTCCCGAGGTGACCGTTGGATTGTTTTTTTTTATGATTCTCGCCCTCTGTTTTTCAGGCCTTGCTGGACGAGCCCATGGCCCTGGAACTGAGGCGCTTCGACGTTGACTTGCCGCCCCCCGCAGACGACCTGCTGGCCCACATGGGTCGGGTCGACTCCACACTCGCCCTTCCCGAGGAGGTGGTGGTGGAGGAGGAGGAGGAGGAAGAAGAAGAAGAAGAAGAAGAAGAAGAAGAAGAAGACAAAGAAGAAGAAGAGGAGGAGGAGGAGGAGGAGGAGCCCCTCGACTTTGCCAATCCCGAGGTCGCTGTTGGCCTTCGGGTTCTCTCGGCCATCCCCCCAGGTCTGTCCCGTGGGGTTTCCCACCTCTCGGTCAGGTCTCGGCAGCAGCCATCAACCAGCCGCACTCATCATCACCCAACCATCATCATCATCATCATCATCATTACCATCATCATCCAATCATCATCATCATCATCATCATCATCATCATCATCATCATCATCATCATCATCATCATCATCATCATCATCATCATCATCATCATCATCATCATCATTATCATTATCATGATCATCATTATCATCATTATCATCATCCAATCATCATCATATACAGTCATCATCATCATCCGTCATCATCCAGCCAACTTGGTGCTCAAATAGCGTCCAGAGTCTGGGGTGGTGAGAACGGGTCAGAGCAACGATCAGGACATTCATTGTCCTCTCTTCATGTTTCGCACCCCATCATATCGCCCGCAGCCCGGCCGCTGACTCGCACCAAAATTCTCGCCTGGTGTCGACGCCTGATTGACGAGGGGGCGCCTGCCGATGGCTCCTGCCCGGCCGCCCCGCTTGCTGACCTTCTGGGGCACCCGGCCTTCGCCGATGACCACGATGCGATGCGCGTCATCCTCCGGGCCATCGCAGCCGTTGCGCCAAATGCCAAGTCGCGGGGGAAGAATGTGGCCGCGGTGCCCCTGATGCAGCTGCTGGATCACTGCCCACCTGGCCTGCTTGCGCCTCTCGTGCGGGCGATTCGTGGCGTGGTTTTGACCTGGGAACCCAGCGCGCTGCCCAGCTGGCAGGTGATTCGCCGTTTGATTGAAGATCCGGCAACCCGGGATTGCCCCGCAACCATTGGTGATTTCTTGGAGATTCTCTGCGCTCAGCTCGACGCACAGATGCGTTGGAGGTTGTCAGAGTACAGCGCGTGTGGCCAGCTCCTTGCCACCGTCGCCTCGACTCCTGACTTTCTGGTGAACTATTACGCCCACCTGCCATTCCTCATCCACCACTTGTCGGCGGCGTGGGAGAATTTCAACTGCAGATACGGAGACCCCCGCCCGGCCGAGATCTCCGCCGCGTTTCGGGTCTCCGCCTTCCTCATCGTGCAGCTGCTGCGTGACGATGGCGCGATGACGAGGCCGCGCCTCAGTTCGGCGCTCCTCGAAGCCATTCTGGAACATGGGCAGAGTGAACCCGACTTCAAGAACACCCTGCGGGATGCGGGCCTCCCGGGGCTGTTTGATGGGCTCCGCACGCATCCGACCATCCAAGCGAACCCGAAGCGGCACGGAGATTTGCTGAAGAAGGTGATCAAGCTCTTTGCCACCAAGCGGTAAGTGTGCTGCTGTGGCTTTTAGGCTTTCTTGAGCAGAAAAATAAAGATGAGGTGTCGTGGAAACGCTCTCGGGGGACAATCTCCTCACTGTTGTCTGCAGAACCCCGAACCGACTCCCACCACCACTCAAGAGCAGAGTCGCCCTGCGGTGGCTCTGCATTTTGAGGTCAACATTCGTCATTCTGATCACAGCACGGTCCAACAACCCACGCCGGCACCTTTCCCCACAGAGAGAACATGCTGTGTATTTGCGCCACATACTAACGCGGCCACTCACCGGCGCTTATGCTTCCGCCGTCTGTCGCGCTTCTCAGCCTCGTCCTTCTTGGCCTTCAGCTTGTCCTCGAGTGCCTTCAGACGGGCCGCCCGGGCCTCGCGTGCCACGCGCTCTGCCTCGCGCCGTTCCGCCGTGGCCGCGGGATCCTCGTCAAACTCGCTGTCGTCGGAGTAATAAGAGTAGTACTCATGGGCACCCTCAGGGTGGGGCGGCAGGCGCATCACCTTGACGTTGTAGCGGCCCTTGAATTTGTTGATACCGGCGATGCATGAGTCGTACAGCTCGCTGTGTGAAGAAGGAGAAAGTGAGGAGAGCGTGTGAATTTGTTTGATGCCGGCAGTGCATGAGTCGGACAGCTCTTCGCTGTGTGGGGTGAGAAGCAAAATGGGAAGTGAGATGGGTCTCAATGTGCTGATTCCGGCGGTGCGTGAGGTCCGCTTTGGGAAGTATGGGGTGGAAAGCGGAGCGGAGGCGCAGCGAGGTTTGCTCGCCAGTGATGCTGCTGATTGGATGATGACCGGATGATGACCGGATGATGATTGGGATGCTGATTGGGATGCTGATTGGGATGATTGGGATGATTGGGGTGATTGGATGATTGGGATGATTGGGATGATGATGATGATTGGATGATGAATGATTGGATGAGGATGAGGATGATGATGATTGGATGATGATTGGATGATGATTGGATGATGATTGGTGGATGATGATTGGTGGATGATGATGACTGGATGATGATGACTGGATGACTGGATGACTGGATGATGATGATGATGATGATGATGATGATGATGATGATGATGATGATGATGATGATGATGATGATGATGATGATGATGATGATGATGATGATGATGATGATGATGATGATTGGATGATGATGATTGGATGATGATGATTGGATGATGATGGCGATGAGGGCGATGAAAGCACACTGGCACTCAACAGACTCAGGCACCATGACGGCAGCCACATCCCGATCGAATCGGATCTCGCCGTGCAGCTGCACCTCCTTGTACTCGTGGATGATGTGGGACGCATTGAACTCACGCCGGCCTGTGGCCACGTCCATCACGGCCCGCAGTTCCGCATCGGAGTATTGCTGTGTGGGCCGGCGTGGGATGAGAGGGTGAGGGGATATCATCCAGTCATCATCATCCAATCATCATCATCGTCGTCGTCCAATCATCATCATCCAATCATCATCATCATCATCATCATCATCATCCAGTCATCATCATCATCATCATCATCATCATCATCATCATCATCATCATCATCATCATCATCATCATCATCATCATCATCATCATCATCATCATCATCATCATCATCATCATCATCATCATCATCATCATCATCATCATCATCATCATCATCATCATCATCATCCAATCATCATCATCATCATCATCATCATCATCATCATCATCATCATCATCATCATCATCATCATCATCATCATCATCATCCAATCATCATCATCATCATCATCATCATCATCATCATCATCATCATCATCATCATCATCATCATCATCATCATCATCATCATCATCATCATCATCATCATCATCATCATCATCATCATCATCATCATCATCATCATCATCATCATCATCATCATCATCATCATCATCATCATCAGCCGGTCATCATCATCATCCAATCATCCCAATCATCATCCGATCATCATCCGATCATCATCCGATCATCATCCGATCATCATCCGATCATCATCCGATCATCATCCGATCATCATCCGATCATCATCCAATCATCATCCCAATCATCATCCCAATCATCAGCATCAACCAATCAACATCACAGCATGTCTCTATCGCCTGCCTCGCGACTGGGTGGTGGAAGGGACGGACCTTGAGAACGTGGGCGTAGTACTGGCGCCGCAGGCAGGTTGTGGTCATGCGGGGATGGGAGGTGGTGGTGGTGGGGTGGGTGGGGTGGGAGAAGGAGGAGGCGAAGGATGGGAGGTGAGTACGGGGTTGGATGGAGATAGAGGGAGCGGAGAGGAGGGAAGGGAAGGATGGGGACGGACGGACCTCGCACGTGGCCAGCTCGACATGCTACGAGAGAGAAAAGGAGATGGACAAAACGCGTCAAAAATCATGGTCGCGGAATGTCTCGCTCCCGCGGGCGGGGGAGGGTGAGTGGCGAGGGAATGTGCGGGGGAATGTGTGCGTCGTAAAGAAGGAAAGAAGTAACGGGAAAACAGAGGGAATGTGGTGAATGTGGGGCAATGTCCCGCTTACATCGCGGAATGCAGAGTGCGGAATCTGTGTGCCAACAGGAAGAACGGAAGAATCACAGAGCAGAGTGCGGAATCTGTGTGCCAACAGGAAGAACGGAAGAATCACAGAGCAGAGTGCGGAATCTGTGTGCCAACAGGAAGAACGGAAGAATCACAGAGCAGAGTGCGGAATCTGTGTGCCAACAGGAAGAACGGAAGAATCACAGAGCAGAGTGCGGAATCTGTGTGTCAACAGGAAGAACGGAAGAATCACAGAGCAGAGTGCGGAATCTGTGTGTCAACAGGAAGAACGGAAGAATCACAGAGCAGAGTGCGGAATCTGTGTGCCAACAGGAAGAACGGAAGAATCACAGAGCAGAGTGCGGAATCTGTGTGTCAACAGGAAGAACGGAAGAATCACAGAGCAGAGTGCGGAATCTGTGTGCCAACAGGAAGAACGGAAGAATCACAGAGCAGAGTGCGGAATCTGTGTGTCAACAGGAAGAACGGAAGAATCACAGAGCAGAGTGCGGAATCTGTGTGTCAACAGGAAGAACGGAAGAATCACAGAGCAGAGTGCGGAATCTGTGTGTCAACAGGAAGAACGGAAGAATCACAGAGCAGAGTGCGGAATCTGTGTGCCAACAGGAAGAACGGAAGAATCACAGAGCAGAGTGCGGAATCTGTGTGTCAACAGGAAGAACGGAAGAATCACAGAGCAGAGTGCGGAATCTGTGTGCCAACAGGAAGAACGGAAGAATCACACAAAAGCAGAGAGGTGGAGGGGCGAGGGGTGGGGGAGGCAGGAAGAGACGGACATCGCAGCTTGTGTCGGTGGAAGCGAAGGTGGTCCGCAAGCGCACATTCTTCAGCACGAGGTACCTGCAAAGGGGGATGATGGTTGAGATGATGAGTGGATGATGATTGAGATGATGTTGCACATTCTTCAGTACGAGGTCCCTGCAAAGGGGGAAGTGCGGGCGACGAGGGTGAGGGATGGAGGGTGAAAATCGGGATCGAGGTGCGGTGCGGTGGAGGGTGGAGGGTGGAAGGTGGAGGGTGGAGGGTGGAGGGTGGAGGGTGGAGGTGGAATGGTGGGTGTGGTGGGAGGTGGGGTGTGGTGGGGTGTGGTGGGGTGGTGGGAGGGGGGAGGGGAGGAGGGAGGGAGGGGGAGGGAGGGAGGGGGAGGAGGTGGTGGTGGTGGGTGGTGGGTGGTGGGTGGGGTGGTGGGTGTGGGGGAGTGAAGACAGGGGAATCAGACTGGAGCTGGTCTGTCTGAGGAGGGGGAAGGTGGAGGGGGAGGGGGAGGGGGAGGTGGAAGGGGGAGGAGGAGGAGCATGTGAGCGGACGGACGCGCTGCCGTACTGCGAGCAGGCGGCGACCCGTGCGGATCCGACAGGATGTTGAGCACCTGCGTGCGCGTGCGCGTGCGGGGATGGGAATGTGTGTGTGGGGGGGATGGAGGGATGGAGGGATGGAGGTATGAGTGCAACCCAACAGTGTCGCAGTGGGAGGATTCACCAGGGACAGAGTGGGATGGGGTGGATCGGAGACACGAGGCCCCACCGCGAGGCCGGAACCCGATGGGGCACAATCCGAGGGCCAGAGTGGGATGATGGGATGCCTGATGAGGTCGGTCTCGGCCACACAACCCGAATGATGGGACCCCAACCAGCCGGCCGGACAGACCCCCTGCAGGCAAAGAAAGGAAAGGGGAGAGCGGTGAGAAAGCGGGGTGGGGGGGTCGAGATCGAGGGGATGGAAGGTGACAGCGAGAAAGCCCGGGGGGTGGGGGGGGGGGGGATGGTGGCACGAGTCCGGGAAGGAAAGGGTGAGGCTGGGTACGGGGGAAAGTGGGCTGGGTGAGGCCGACCATATTTGCAGCGGTCCGGGAAGGGGCACTCCTTCGGGTCGACGGGGTAAGCATTGTCGAAGATGCGATCCTCCCAGGAGAAGCGCCACTGGTGGCTCAGCGCCCCGCAGCTGGTACCCGTCTCGAACTGGGACTTGTATCGGCAGTCGCGATCGTCCGCGAAGGCCTCAAGAAGGTGCGGACGGAAGTGACTGGGGTGGGAGGGGTGAGATGATGGGGGGTGAGTGGGGTGAGTGTTGGAGCAAAGGGACTGATCAATCGGATAGGAAGGGTCTCAAATGACCCACAGCTTGAGCGAACATAATGGGCCGGTGGCGAAAACCACTGGGGTGAATGTGTGTGTGTGTGTGTCGAGTAAAGTGTGTGTGTGTGTGTGGGGGGAGGTGGACGGAAGTGACTGGGGTGAGGGTGGGGGTGAGTGGGGATGAGTGTGAGTGGAGCCAAGGACTAATCAATCGGACCAGGAAGGTGTCTCAAATGAGGCATAGCTTGAGCGAACATGGGAGGGCCGGTGGCGAACAAGAATCATCACAAAATGATGATGATGATGACTCGCAAAAATCAAACACAGACACCCACAGGGAGGCCAATGAGGCAACAGGGATCAGGGTCGGAGGGGGAGAGCGCGGGATGGTGGGGTGTGAGTGGGGTGTGAGCGGGGGTGCGAGTGGAGCAAAGGACTGATCGAGTGGGTGCGAGTGGGGGTGCGAGTGGGGGGTGCGAGTGGGGGTGCGAGTGGGGTGCGAGTGGGGGTGCGAGTGGGGGTGCGAGTGGGGGTGCGAGGGGGTGCGAGTGGGGGTGCGAGTGGGGGTGCGAGTGGGGGTGCGAGTGGGGGGTGCGAGTGGGGGGTGCGAGTGGGGGTGCGAGTGGGGGTGCGAGTGGGGGTGCGAGGGTGCGAGTGGGGGTGCGAGTGGGGGTGAGTGGGGGTGAGTGGGGACCACGGACACGATGATGGGCGCCACATCTCGAATGTAGTGCAGCGTCGCCAGCAGATCGGCCTCGCGATACGGCTCCTGATTTCCGGTCTGGATTGCGCGGGTGTGTGTGCGGTGAGCAAAGGGACCGGTCGATCAGGACAGGAAGGGCACAGCTTGAGCGAAAAGCTGTTTTCATCATCATCATCCACAACAACCCTCTTCACGCCTCAACATTCGTCGGTCAAACCAAAGGACCCCGAAACAGACCATCTTCAGTGACTCCACCCGCCTCAAGAGGACCGGATACTGCTCTCGGTGGGCCTGCTGGCTGCGGGTCATGACGTTCTGCACGGCCCGTCGCTGGATGGTGTTGAGCCAGCCAAAGGCCGTCACCTCCTGCTCGGGGGGCATCGATTCGTCAACGAGGGCCGGGTGGGCCTCGCCGTGGCTGCCAGCAGTCGGGTTGTGGTGGTGTGGTGGTGGGTGGTGAAAGGAGGATGAAATGAAAGACGTCGGGTGGGCCTCGCCGTGGCTGCCGGCAGCCGGGTTGTGGTGGTGGTGGTGTGGTGGGTGGTGGAAGGAGAGATGAGATGAAAGACGTGGCAGTGTTGTGCCCTGATGGTTGTGTGTGTTCGGGGGGCATCGACTGGGCTGGTAGCAGGCAGGGACAGGTGCGCAGCAGTGAGTGGAATGACATGAAATTCGTGGGCACCAACCCTCCACGGAGCCGGGTGGGCTGATGGTGGGGGGTGTGTAACAATTGGGCAACAGGAAGGGTCTCTCAAATGACGGGCAGCGAACAGCGTCCAGGGGCAGACGAGACCCACAAACACAGAGGCAAAGCTGAGCCCGGGTGTGTGTGTGTGTGGAGCAAAGGGACTGATCAATCGGACAGGAAGGGTCTCCAATGACGCACAGCTTGAACGAACTTGGGGGGGCCGGTGCGCGAACAACAAGAATCATAAAATGATGATGACTCGCAAAAAATCAAACACACAGACACCCACAGGGAGGCATGGCAAGTGAGTCAAGGCGTTCACAGAAAAAGCACGGGTGTGCGTGGGTCGTAAAGAAGGAAAGAAGTGTGTGTCGTCAAGAAGGAAAGGGAGTAACGGGAAAACAAAAACCAGAGAGGTAGAAGAGACAGCACGAATTTCACTGCACCCCGTCAGTGTGTGTGGGCGGACAGGGAGGCATGCTCGTGAGGCAAAGCTGAGGTCTTGTGTGAGCACGGGTGTGCGTCGTAAAGAAAGAAAAAAGTGTGTGGGGGACATGCACAGGGAGGCATGCAAGAGAGGCATAGCTGGTGTTGTGTGCGAGTGGATGTAGAACGCACGGGCGTGTGTGTGTCGTGTAAAGAAGGAACGAAGTAACGGGAAAATAAAACAAAAACCAGAGAGGTAGAAGAGACAGCACGAATGTCACTGCACCCGTGGGCGAAGGAATCCCCTGTGGAGGGCGTTTGATAGGCTCGTTAGGGAGAGGACGGACCTGCCGTCGTGGCGTAATGCGGAGGGACCCCCACCGGCGTGTGTGTGTGTGTGTGGGGGTGAGGACAGACGCCTCTGCCTCCTCGAGCTTCTGGCCAAGATACTGCGCCACGCGCCGTCCGAGGGCCTCGTCCCTAACACAGGCACACACACGCACACACACACGAGACAATCCCACAGCATTGTTAAGACCAATTCAGGGGAACCAACGAGTGGACGCACACACGCTGATGATTCAGACAGTGATGATGATGATGATGATGATGATGATGATGATGATGATGATGATGATGATGATGATGATGATGATGATGATGATGATGATGATGATGATGATGATGATGATGATGATGATGATGATGATGATGGATGATGATGATGATGATGATGATGATGATGATGATGATGATGATGATGATGATGATGATGACTGGATGATGACTGGATGATGATGATGATGATGATGATGACTGGATGATGACTGGATGATGATGATGATGATGATGATGATGATGATGATGATGATGATGATGATGATGATGATGATGATGATGATGATGATGATGATGATGATGATGATGATGATGATGATGATGATGATGATGATGATGATGATGATGATGATGATGATGATGATGATGATGATGATGATGATGATGATGATGATGATGATGATGATGATGATGATGATAATGATGATGATGATGATGATGATGATGATGATGATGATGATGATGATGATGATGATGATGATGATGATGATGATGATGATGATGATGATGATGATGATGCATCCCATCCATCGGCCCCAAACAGGAAAAAGAAAGGGGAAAAAAAAACAAAAAGAACGGCTGTCAATAGCTGGGGAAACACGTGGGAGACCACATCAAGAGCGGGAGGCGAACACGGACCTGAGGCGCTGCTGGGTGGCCTCGGCCCGCAGTTCCCGCTCGAGCCTCATCGCCATCATGCGATCCTCGGGCGGCGGCTGGCGGGCGCGCGAGGGGCTGCGCAAGGGAAGAGCAACGAGGGGCATGGGTGGGCATGGAATGAGTGTCGGTGGGGAAGTGGCTCAAGGGGGGATGGTGGTGGGGGATACAGACTTGAGGGTCTCGTACAGGGCGCGTGCGACGGCCGCGTCCCGATCCACAAGAGACCTGGGCAGCGGTGGGCAGTGATGCGCGTGTGGTGTGGGTGTGAGGTGGAGAACACAAGTGGGGCTCATACGATCGACTAAGCGCATTTGACGGGCGGAGATTGAAAACGAGGGAGGAAAATCCACGCAGACCACCCCACGCGCCCATAACCCGTCCCAACCCCCCCTGAGAACAGTTTTTTGAATGTCGCCTGGACAGGCGCATCATCATACAGACTTGGCCTGCCTGTCTTCTGCCTCGAGCTCCTCACGCAGCTGCCGAGCCAACCGCTCGTCTTCGTCGATGCTGCTGTCGTCATCCTCACCCCCGGAGGAGGCCTCATCCGAGGCAGGTTCCGCAGGGTCAATAACCGGGGGAGGGGGGCGAGCCGCAGGTGCGGGAGGCGGCGGGAGGGGCGCCGGAGGTGGCGGAGCCGGAGGAGGCGGGGTGGGTGCGGGTGGTTCAGGACGTGGCATCCGCGCAAAGGCCGAAACCCCCGAAGACAGGCCGGTACAACCATCAAAACTGGACATGGATCAGGGAAAAATCTGGAAAAAGATGCGAAAGAGATCAAACCCATATTTCTTTTCGATATTCTGCGCCTTCTGCGAAGCCGCAGCAAGCCGCGCTGCCAAGCGTGCCTGCATCCAAAGGAGCGGAGAAGCCGGGCGAATGTAAAACCCCCGTGGGTTCTTGAGTCTCTTTCAAACTCCACGATGCTCTTGCAGATCAAGATCTTGCACAGGGAGTCACTTTCCCTCAGTGTAGAACCAACAGACACTGTGGAGTCACTCCGCCAAAAGATTCAGAGTCCGTCTTTTTGCCGATTGTCACTCATCAACTTTTCTCACCACATAGGCCGAACCGGGATCCCCGGAGATCAGCAACGTTTGATTTTCGGTGGAAAGGTTCTCCGTGATGGGAAAACCCTCGCCTCTTACCAGCTTCAGGATGGCGACGCTGTCCATCTCGTCGCTCGGAATGAGCGGAACGAACGGAACGAGCCAGAACCCGCTCGGAACGCTCCGGACTACCCAGCCCTGCACCCTCAACAACCATCGCACTCGGATGACGAATCGGGTGGTGGCGAACATCTTGTTCTTCCTGTCATTGATGTTTGTCCTCCGCCACTATCGAACTCCCTTCACTCACCTCCTTCATTAGATCATGTCGAGCTTGATGAATTCCCTCACTGGTGGCGCTCCGGCGGTTGTCCATCAGGTCTGTATGACCTTCGGGTTCACTCCACACTTCCCATCCGCAGTACGTCAGTGCGGCTCCCTCCGGGGCATCCCGGCGTTCGGGGCCCCACGAGGCCTCATCGACTCGTGGCGTCCGTGCTCCACCGGGGGGACGCAGGCAGTCCCGGTCTCCATCCCCCGGGAGGGCGATCCCCCGCACCACCGCGGCGTCATCCACCAGCACAAACACAAGCCGCGCTCCGGCCACGAGCAGCTCGACTACCACAAGCACAGGCACAGGCACCACAACGACATCGACAACCACGAGAGCGGCGCGCAGTCCAGTCCCGAGTCTGTCGTTGCTGACAGAACCCCCGGCACGCAAACGCTCAGGCGCCCTTCCCCTCTCATCACACCCGTTGGATCATCAACAGTATTTGCATCATCACCACAGTATTATCATCATCCAGTCGGCGTCGTCATTATCATCATCGTCATTGTCGTCATCGTCATCGTCATCGTCATCATCATCATCATCATCATCATCATCATCATCATCCAGTCATCATCATCATCATCATCATCATCATCATCATCATCATCATCATCATCATCATCATCATCATCATCATCATCATCATCATCATCATCATCATCATCATCATCATCATCATCATCATCATCATCATCCAATCATCATCATCAGCATCCAATCATCATCATCCAGATCATCATCATCCAGATCATCATCCAGATCATCATCCAGATCATCATCCAATCATCATCCAATCATCATCCAATCATCATCCAATCATCATCCAATCATCATCCAATCATCATCCAATCATCATCCAATCATCATCCAATCATCATCCAATCATCATCCAATCATCATCCAATCATCCAATCATCCAATCATCCAATCATCCAATCATCTCCTTTGGATACTCTGTTCTGTCTCGCCGCCGCCCCGCAGCTCCTCCGACCGCCTCCGCCGCCCGCCGGAGCAGCCCCGCCCAGCCGACCTCCGCGCCATCCCCCGCCCAGACTGCCCCAATCCAACTGATCCCCCAAATCTCGGTGCCCCCCGTTCCCTGCCTGATCCCCGAGCTGCCCATGTATCCCCCGGGGAACCAACCACAGCAGCAGGGGCCGCAGCAGGGGCAGCAGCAGAGGCCTGCTGACCTGGCCGAGCTGCGGTTCATGTCCGATCAGCTTGCGGGTATGCTCGAGCAGGCCGGTCTGTCTTGTGCGCCCGGGTGGGTGTGGTGGCGGTGGTGAGGAGTGACTTATGTCCGATCAGCTTGCGGGTATGCTCGAGCAGGCCGGTCTGTCTTGTGCGCCCGGGTGGGTGTGGTGGCGGTGGTGGGGGGGGAGTGACTTATGTCCGATCAGCTTGCGGGTATGCTCGAACAGGCCGGTCTGTGCTTGTCTTGTCAAGGGAGAGATGATCTATAGGCAGAACATGATGGCGGACATCACAACAGGATATTGCCCGGACCTGATGCCGTCATCCTCCGGACAAGAATCAAGAAGGCACAGAGGGAACCCACACTGTTTGACAGACAGACACCCAACCAGACATCCTTCTCATCCCCTTTTCACACCAACGTCCCTCTTTCAATGTCGTCCCTGAGCTCTGGTTTTTTGTTTTCCCGTGGCTTCGTTCCTTCTTTACGACACACACCACAATGAGAATATTCCCTTCGCCCAGTCCCCCCTTGCTCCATCCCCTTCCTCGCACGCATACCCTATACCCCACCTCCCACACACCCCCAGAATTCTCCCTGGGTCTCCGGCCGGCCCCCACGAGCCTTCCCGACCCGCTGCAGGAGAGCATGGCCCAGCTGGCGGACACCCTTGCCGATGTCACCCGGATGCTGCCCCGCCTGGGCCCCCTGTCCGAACCCCTGCTGCCCCTCCTGCGCTCCCCGCTGCTCCTCCAGCGGCCCGAGGGACGCGCCGAGTGCCACCGCATCATCCAGCGGGTCCGTGCGATGTGTGTGGGGATGGATGGCCAGGGTTGATAGTGCCACCGCATCATCCCAGCGGGTCCGTGGGGATGTGGGGATGTGGGGATGGATGACCGGGGTCGATAGTGCCACCGCATCATCCCAGCGGGTCCCTGGGGCGGGGAAGTGATGTGGTTGGGATATGTGGATGCGAATGAATGCATGGACGTGGTGGCGAATGTGTGAATATGTGGTGGTGTGAGATGTCTGGATGGGTGTGATGTTCACACCCCTCTTGATTTCCCTCCCCCGCCCGTAAAGTTGCTGCAGTTAAAAAGCTCGTATTATTAGCATGGAATAATAAAATAGGACGAACGGTGGAAGGTGAGGATTCGGAGGTGAGGATTCGGAGCCTTTACTTTGAAGAAATTGGAGTCGCAGATTCCCACAAAGTGGACTGATTGTCTCTCTCTCTCCCCCGCCCGTCATCATCCCCCCAGTTGCACCCCGTCCTGTCGCGCTTCGGGATGCTGCTGACCAGCTGCGCCTCCCAGATGCGCACCCTGGACGCCCACCTGCCCCCGCTCGACGGCCCCGCCGCCGCACCCGCTGCGGTTCCCATGGTCCGTCCGAGTCGTGTTGTTGTGGATTCTGGTTGGGGGATGGAACGCCAAAGGAACGCCAAAGGAACCGGTCCTGGGCCACCTTCGGTTTTCATTGAGGCCACAAATCGGTTCCATGGCTCAGTTGGCAGAGCGCTCGGCTGTTAACCGGGAGGTCCTGAGTTCAATCCTCAGTGGAACCGGATCTACTTTTCCCATTTTCCCCCTTTTTTTGGTGGCAGACCACCACAACTGCGACCCCTGCACCCGCCGCGCCGCGTCCCGCCCCATCAATCTCGCTTGCGCCGCCGCCGCCACCACCACCACCAGCACCGGCCTGCCCCCAGGCCGCATTAGCCACAACCCCGCCCCCCGCCGCGCCAGCACCAGCACCCACATCGGCACCCGCGCCTACGGCAAGCCCGGCCGCCCCGGCCCCGGCCCCGGCCCGGTCCCCGGGAATGACGGAATCCATGCAGCGTGTGCATGAGGTCCGTGGCTGTGTGCCTCTGTGCGTCTGTGTGTGGGAATGACGGGTGTTGTTGTTGGTGGTGGTTGTTGTTCTTGTTCTTGTTGGTGTTGGTGGTGGTGTTGGTGGTGGTATTGTTGTTGTTGTTGTTGTTCTTGTTGTTCTTGTTCTTGTTGGTGTTGGTGGTGGTATTGTTGTTGTTGTTGTTCTTGTTGGTGTTGGTGGTGTTGGTGGTGGTATTGTTGTTGTTCTTGTTGTTCTTGTTGGTGTTGGTGGTGGTGTTGGTGGTGGTATTGTTGTTCTTGTTGTTCTTGTTGTTGTTCTTGTTCTTGTTGGTGTTGGTGGTGGTGTTGGTGGTATTGCTGTTGTTCTTGTTGTTGTCTCACGCTCTCTCTGGCTTTGATTTTCCCGTTCCTCCTCCCTTTCCGGTTGACCCACAGTCACACTCTGCACACACTTGACTCACCCCCCCCCCCCCCCCACACACACACACACACACACCAGGCTGTCCTGCAGGCCTCTCGCTCCCCCCCGCCCGCGGTCCCCTCCGGCCCATCGCCCGTCATGGGCGCACCCTCCTTCGCCCAAGTGACGTTCACCTTCAACCCGGCCACAGGCACCTTTGTCCCGGTCGCCTCCACAAGCGGCGGCGGGGTCGGTGGCGCGCCCGCACAGCCCATGGCCATGTCCTTCCTCGCGCCCGGGCAGGCTGGACAGCAGGCCGCCGGTGGGCCGGGTGGTCTGTGGAGCGGCCATGGGTGATGTGGTGTTCATGTGGGCAGGCAGCACCCGGCTCAGTTTCCAGTCAGCATCAGTGTGCTGATGATTATCATCATCAGCATCACCCAATCAGCATCAGCGCCATCGTCGTCGCATCCATCATCATCATCATCCAATCATCATCATCATCATCATCATCATCATCCAATCATCATCATCATCATCATCATCAGCATCAGCATCATCATCATCATCATCATCATCATCATCATCATCATCATCATCATCATCATCAGCATCAGCATCAGCATCAGCATCAGCATCAGCATCAGCATCAGCATCAGCATCAGCATCAGCATCAGCATCAGCATCAGCATCAGCATCAGCATCAGCATCAGCATCAGCATCTAATCATCAGCATCATCATTTAATCATCAGCATCATCATCTAATCATCAGCATCATCATCCAATTCTAATCATCATCATCATCATCCAATCATCAGCATCCAACCATCATCATCCAACCATCATCATCCACCCCGATCATCATCATCCCCCAATCAACACCATCACTCGCCTCTCTCACCCTCTCTCTCCCCCTTTTGTCTGTATTTTTTTTGCAGGCTTTGCGAATATGCTGTCGGGGATGATGGGCCAGGTCATGAACACGGTCATGCAGCAGTTCCAACCGCAGGGCCCCCGTCCAGCGGCCCCGGCTCCCTCCGCCCCGGCCGCACACTGTCCGCCTGTGCCCCGCCCCCCGCCCCGCCCATCACAGCACTCGCCCACGCGCACGGGATCTGCGTCTGATTAACCAGCGCCTATTCCAGCCCTGAGTGAGCCCAGTGACCACCCATGACCATCCCTCGTCAGCATCAGCAGCAGCAGCAGCGACCATCCAACCATCATCATCACCACCCATTCTCAGCATCAGCATCAGCATCAGCATCAGCATCAGCATCAATCACCACCATTATCATCATCATCATCAGCATCCAGACATCAGCATCAACAGCAGCATCCACGCATCCCTCTGCGTCCAATCTCGCGGCAGCCCAACATCAATGATAATCGGTCCTTCCCCACGCCCCCTGACCCACTTGCTCACCCTGCGTCTCTCCTCTCCGTTTCCTCCGTCACGCCCCCGCCCCCGCCTCCCAGCCTCCCAGGAGGAGCCCCTCGTCCTTCCGGCACCCCTGCCGTCCCACCCCTCCACCTCCTCTTCTGCTCCCACCGCTCCCACCGCCCCAATCCCCGCCCCCGCCGAAACATCAGCACCAACACCAGCATCAGCATCAGCACCAGCAGTGGGTGGATCCGGGCCTGCCACAAGCACACCCGCCCCGGCCACCGGCCCCCAGCAGCAGCAGCAGCCGTCGCACCCTCTCGGCCAGCGGCAGGTCTGCCGCGACCTGGTGGCAGCTGTGTGCTGTGCATGTGGGGCAGCTGTCTGTGTCAGCTCTCTGTCTGGCAGATGGATGGGATCTGTGTGCTCTGAGTGTTTTGTCTGTGGTGCCCGTGCGTGTGTGTTGGGTGTTATTATGTGTCTGTGTGTGTATGTGTGTATGTGCGCGCGCGCGCGCGTCTGTGTGTCTGCGTCTGTGTTCTGTCTGTGTGTCTGCGTCTGTGTTCTGTCTGTGTTCTGTCTGTGTGTCTGCGTCTGTGTTCTGTCTGTGTTCTGTCTGTGTGTCTGCGTCTGTGTTCTGTCTGTGTTCTGTCTGTGTGTCTGCGTCTGTGTTCTGTCTGTGTGTCTGCGTCTGTGTTCTGTCTGTGTTCTGTCTGTGTGTCTGCGTCTGTGTGTCTGCGTCTGTGTTCTGTCTGTGTGTCTGCGTCTGTGTTCTGTCTGTGTTCTGTCTGTGTGTCTGCGTCTGTGTTCTGTCTGTGTTCTGTCTGTGTGTCTGCGTCTGTGTTCTGTCTGTGTTCTGTCTGTGTGTCTGCGTCTGTGTTCTGTCTGTGTGTCTGCGTCTGTGTTCTGTCTGTGTGTCTGCGTCTGTGTTCTGTCTGTGTTCTGTCTGTGTGTCTGCGTCTGTGTTCTGTCTGTGTTCTGTCTGTGTGTCTGCGTCTGTGTTCTGTCTGTGTTCTGTCTGTGTGTCTGCGTCTGTGTTCTGTCTGTGTTCTGTCTGTGTGTCTGCGTCTGTGTTCTGTCTGTGTTCTGTCTGTGTGTCTGCGTCTGTGTTCTGTCTGTGTTCTGTCTGTGTGTCTGCGTCTGTGTTCTGTCTGTGTTCTGTCTGTGTGTCTGCGTCTGTGTTCTGTCTGTGTTCTGTCTGTGTGTCTGCGTCTGTGTTCTGTCTGTGTTCTGTCTGTGTGTCTGCGTCTGTGTTCTGTCTGTGTTCTGTCTGTGTGTCTGCGTCTGTGTTCTGTCTGTGTTCTGTCTGTGTGTCTGCGTCTGTGTTCTGTCTGTGTTCTGTCTGTGTGTCTGCGTCTGTGTTCTGTCTGTGTTCTGTCTGTGTGTCTGCGTCTGTGTTCTGTCTGTGTTCTGTCTGTGTGTCTGCGTCTGTGTTCTGTCTGTGTTCTGTCTGTGTGTCTGCGTCTGTGTTCTGTCTGTGTTCTGTCTGTGTGTCTGCGTCTGTGTTCTGTCTGTGTTCTGTCTGTGTGTCTGCGTCTGTGTTCTGTCTGTGTTCTGTCTGTGTGTCTGCGTCTGTGTTCTGTCTGTGTTCTGTCTGTGTGTCTGCGTCTGTGTTCTGTCTGTGTTCTGTCTGTGTGTCTGCGTCTGTGTTCTGTCTGTGTTCTGTCTGTGTTCTGTCTGTGTTCTGTCTGTGTCTGTGCATGTGTGCGTTTGCGACTGCGTCTGTGTTCTGTGTTCTGTGTGTGGTGCATGTGCATGTGCGCGTCTGCGTCTGCGTCTGTGTTCTGTCTGTGTCTGTCGATGCGTCTGCGTCTGTGTTCTGTCTGTGTCTGTCTATGCGTCTGCGTCTGTGTTCTCTCTGTGTCTGTCGATGCGTCTGCGTCTGTGTTCTGTCTGTGTCTGTCTATGCGTCTGCGTCTGTGTTCTGTCTGTGTCTGTCGATGCGTCTGCGTCTGTGTTCTGTCTGTGTCTGTCGATGCGTCTGCGTCTGTGTTCTGTCTGTGTCTGTCTATGCGTCTGCGTCTGTGTTCTCTCTGTGTCTGTCGATGCGTCTGCGTCTGTGTTCTGTCTGTGTCTGTCTATGCGTCTGCGTCTGTGTTCTGTGTGTGTCTGTCGATGCGTCTGCGTCTGTGTTCTGTCTGTGTCTGTCTATGCGTCTGCGTCTGTGTTCTGTCTGTGTCTGTCGATGCGTCTGCGTCTGTGTTCTGTCTGTGTCTGTCGATGCGTCTGCGTCTGTGTTCTGTCTGTGTCTGTCTATGCGTCTGCGTCTGTGTTCTCTCTGTGTCTGTCGATGCGTCTGCGTCTGTGTTCTGTCTGTGTCTGTCTATGCGTCTGCGTCTGTGTTCTGTGTGTGTCTGTCGATGCGTCTGCGTCTGTGTTCTGTCTGTGTCTGTCTATGCGTCTGTGTCTGTGTTCTGTCTGTGTCTGTCGATGCGTCTGCGTCTGTGTTCTGTCTGTGTCTGTCGATGCGTCTGCGTCTGTGTTCTGTCTGTGCCTGTCTATGCGTCTGCGTCTGCGTCTGTGTTCTGTCTGTGTCTGTCGATGCGTCTGCGTCTGTGTTCTGTTTTCTGTGTTCTGTGTGTGCGCGCGTCTGCGCGTCTGCGCGTCTGCGCGTCTGCGCGTCTGCGCGTCTGCGCGTCTGCGCGTCTGCGTCTGTGTTCTGTGTTCTGTTTGTGTCTGTCCGGTCATCCGCCTCTCCTCCTCCTCCTCCCTCCTCCTCCTCCTCCTCCTCCTCCTCCTCCTCCTCCTCCTCCTCCTCCTCCTCCTCCTCCTCCTCCTCCTCCTCCTCCTCCTCCTCCTCCTCCTCCTCCTCCTCCTCCTCCTCCTCCTCCTCCTCCTCCTCCTCCTCCTCCTCCTCCTCCTCCTCCTCCTCCTCCTCCTCCTCCTCCTCCTCCTCCTCCTCCTCCTCCTCCTCCCTGCCACCCGGGATGTGCCGCCAGGTCAACACGCCCAGCATCTTTGAGGTGATGAGCCGGATGACGGGCGTCGACATGGCCACCGAGGGCCAGGGTCCGTCCCATTTTGGTGGCGGTGTGGTGGTGTGGTGGTGGTGATGACGACGACGACGACGACGATTGGATGATGATGATGATGATTGGATGATGATGATGACTGGATGATGATGATGATGATGATGATGATGATGATGATGATGATGATGATGATGATGATGATGATGATGATGATGATGTTTGGGCGTATGATGAGGGTCTTCGGAGGGGCGTTCCACTCACCTGTGCCGTCGTCATCATCATCATCATCATCATCATCATCATCATCATCATCATCATCATCATCATCATCTGGTGATGTCTCATCATGATCTCAAAACGCGCCGTGCCCACCCCGTCACACCCACCCCCTGCAGGTATCGTGGCCCGGCTGACGATGGAGGCCCTGGGGCACATGCCCTCGCAGGATGTCATCTCGCTGATGAACGGCATGGCCAACCCGGCCGCCCAGGAGGCCGCCACCCGCGCCCTGGACGAGCAGCGCGGGCCCCTGGCCAACATCCTCAATCGGGAGGTCCGTTTGGGGTTGGGTGTGTCGAATGTGTCAAATGTGCCAAATGTGTCGACGAATGTGTCAAATGTGTGTCGAATGTGTGTGTCGAATGTGTCGAATGTGTGTCGAATGTGTGTCGAATGTGTGTCGAATGTGTGTCGAATGTGTGTCGAATGTGTCGAATGTGTGTCGAATGTGTCGAATGTGTCGAATGTGTCGAATGTGTCGGATGTGTCGAATGCGTGTCGAATCTGTGTCGAATCTGTGTCGAATGTGTGTCGAATGTCAACCCGCCCTCCTCAACCGGGAGGCCCGTTTGATGTTGGTCGGTGTGGTTAAGTGGTCCAAGTGTGCCGAGGGTGTTAACAGTGTGCAAATGTGTCAAATATGCCATTTTACCAAACATCTCACCATGCGCGCCTTCCCCCGCGAACAGTTGGCAGCCCGACAGATGGACCCGCGCCAGCTGGCGGAGGCCGAGGCTCACTCGACCTTCGAAGAGGGCGATCTTCACGTGGTCTGTCTGCTCCCACACATCCACCAAGCCTGCCCCTGTCCCGGGCCATCACTGTCGACCCTAATTTGCTCATGGTCATCATCATTATTAATCCGGCCCCGCACGCCCGGGCCCAACCTCTTGTTCCCATCCCATCCCTCCTCCTCCTCTCGCTGAATGATCATCGTCAGCAATCCTGCCTGCCCCCTCACAGCCCAATCCGCGGGCCCCGAGCCAGCCATATGTCGGCGTCAGATCCTCCACTCTTGCTGTTGCATCGTTGTCATCAGCATCAGCATCAGCATCAGCATCAGCATCAGCATCAGCATCATCAGCATCAGCATCTTCGTTGTCCTCAGCATCAGCATCATCGTCGTCATTATCGTCGTCATCATCAGCATCAGCATCAGCATCAGCATCAGCATCAGCATCAGCATTAGCATTAGCATCAGCATCGTCGTCATCATCAGCATCGTCGTCATCCTCAGCATCGTCGTCATCCTCAGCATCGTCGTCATCCTCAGCATCGTCGTCGTCCTCAGCATCAGCATCGTCGTCATCATCAGCATCAGCATCAGCATCAGCATTAGCATCATGCATCAGCATCCGCATCATGCATCAGCATCAGCATCATGCATCGTCCAATTACCATCAGCATCATCAGCGCCTTTCCACATCGTCCCATGTTTCAAGCATCATCAGCGCCATCAGCGCCATCAGCATCAGCATCACCATCACCATCAACATCAGCATCCTCATTACAACCACCCCAGTCCTCCAACCTCATCCTCTCTCTTCCCCCTCCTGCTCCCCCACCACCCCCACCCAGTCCACCGTCCCGACCCTCCCCGCCTACGACCTGACCCGCTCCCTGGAGCGCTGCCTGGCCACCCACCTGGAGGCCCTCTTCCGGCTCATTCTGGGCACGGCGCCAGGCTTCGGGGCGGCCATCCAGGAAGCCGTCAAAGTGCTGGCCCTGGAGACCCTCCACACGGCTGCCCAGTGCACGGCCACCGGGATCCAGGGGGCCATGGGCATGATTGAGGAGCTCATGATGAGCCAGGTCTGGCTGTGGTTTCTGTGGCCCGTGTGCGTTCTCTCATGATGTGTGATCGAGGAACTGATGATGAGCCAGGTCTGGCTTCGTGTGTGGAGGCACCTGTCTGTCTGTCTGGGCTGGGCTGGATGGATGGATCGATGGTTGGTTGGTTGGTTGGTTGGTTGGTTGGATGGTTGGTTGGATGGTTGGATGGTTGGATGGTGGATGGATGGATGGATCGATGGTTGGTTGGTTGGTTGGTTGGTTGGTTGGATGGTTGGTTGGATGGTTGGATGGTTGGATGGTGGATGGATCGATGGATCGATGGTTGGTTGGTTGGTTGGTTGGTTGGATGGTTGGATGGTTGGATCGATGGATGGGATGTGATCGAGGGAGCATGTCTGACTCTCCGTAGCGAGTGCTGTATGCGACTCTTGT
Source organism: Paratrimastix pyriformis (assembly GCA_027972325.1). Classification (NCBI taxonomy): domain Eukaryota; phylum Preaxostyla; family Paratrimastigidae; genus Paratrimastix; species Paratrimastix pyriformis. Next base: position 59,921 of record JAPMOS010000151.1, read on the forward strand.
GTCATTGCCCGCATCCCTCCCCGTCACCCCACAAAACAGGTCTCCAGCGCCATGGGCGGAGGTCTTCCCAGCCCCATGCTTCGCGTGGTCATCAGCCCGGGCCTGCGCCGCCTCCAGTCGGCATACACCTCCCGCCTGGCCAGCGACCCCGCCATCACGGCCCGCGTGGCCAAGTTCCTCGTGCCCGCGGGGGCCCCTCCCGTCGCCCCATCGGTCTCCGTAGCGGCCCCAGCACCCGCGCCAGCCGGCTCTGAGGCGGACAGCGCCCGTGCCCCTGCAGCGGCCCCACAAGTGGCCCCTCCAGCCCTGAACCTCACAGCCACACCCGCTCCGGCCCCGGCCCCGGCCCCGGCCCCGGCCCCGGCCCCGGCCCCGGCCCCGGCCCCGGCCCCGGCCCCGGCACCAGCACCAGCACCAGTACCATCTCACCCCAACCCGTTCGCCTCCTTGTTCACGACGGCCGCCGCGGCGGCCTCCAACCCGTTTGCCCTCAGCAGCAGCAGCAGCAGCAACGCCTTCGCCGGGCCGGCCGAGTCATCGGCTTCGGCGGCTGCAGCCGCGGCCGAGAGCTCGCCCTTCTCGGTGCAGTCCGGCCCTGCCCTGGCCTCTCGCCTCCTCCGCGCTCCGTCTCGTTCAGCCCCGTCGCCTCGCCCGCCACGCCCGCCCGCACCCAGCGCGCCACTGCCACATGCACCCCCGCCGCCACCCCGTTGACGCCACAGCCACCCGCACCAGCACCAGCACCAGCACCCGCGCCAGCACCAGCACCAGCACCAGCACCAGCACCAGCACTAGCACTAGCACCAGCACCAGCACCAGTCCCGATCGCCCCTGCAGCGGCGCCGGCCACGGATGTGGGCGCCGACGCGGCGGCCCCGATGGAATTCGACTTTGACGACGACCTGATGGCTCGCGCCATGGAGAGTGCCTTCGCGGCTGGCTCCCCTGCTGCTGTTCCTGCTCCGGTTCCCTCGGCTTCCAATCCCATCCCTGCCCCAGCCCCAGCCGCCACCGCGCCCCCCGCCCCGGCTGTCCCGGCCCCGGCCCCAGTCCAATCATCGGCCCCTGCGGCACCACAGAAGGCGGCGGACGAGGCGGAGGAAGAAGAAGAGGAGGAGGAGGAGGAGGAGGATGACATGAGCGCCGTGCTGGCGGCCAACTTGACCGATCCCGTCCGTTTGCCCCGCCCACACACCTGCCCTGCCCTGCATGACATGTCCCTGTACGCGCCGGCCTAGGTCGTCCTCCCATCTTGGCTGTTGTGTGTGTGTGTGTGTGTGTGTGCCCAACAGGCTCAAAGATCATCATGTGTGTGTGTGTGTGTGTGTGTGTGTGTGTGTGTGTGTGTGTGTGTGTGTGTGTGTGTGTGTGTGTGTGTGTGTGTGTGTGTGTGTGTGTGTGTGTGTGTGTGTGTGTGTGTGTGTGTGTGTGTGTGTGTGTGTGTGTGTGTGTGTGTGTGTGTGTGTGTGTGTGTGTGTGTGTGTGTGTGTGTGTGTGTGTGTGTGTGCATCGGGAGTGAGCTGGCGATCCACCAGCCTCACCGCCCTCACCCATCATCCAATCATCCACATCACCACCATCATCATCATCATCATCATCATCATCATCATCATCATCATCATCATCATCCAGTCATCATCATCATCATCATCATCATCATCATCATCATCATCATCATCATCCAGTCATCATCATCCAGTCATCATCATCATCCAGTCATCATCATCATCCAGTCATCATCATCATCCAGTCATCATCATCATCCAGTCATCATCATCATCCAGTCATCATCATCATCCAGTCGTCATCATCAGCATCAGCATCAGCAGCATCACCATCATCACCATCATCACCGTCTCATCCTTCCTGGTCGTCCCCAACAGGCCGAGCGGGCCCAATGGGCTGCCACCCTGCAGCGCGACGCGGCACGGCAGGCCGCCGCCCCCGAACCGACCACCCCGCAGGCCGATGGGCCGGCGGACGCCCCTGCTCCGACATCGCCCACCACCAGTGAGGGCTCCCGCAAACGCAAGCCCGTCCGTGGGTGGTGGGTGATTATGTTGACCTGTGCATGCATGCCCTTTCATGCAATTTGATGATGTTGGCCTGTAGATGCATACCCTCTCATGCGATTTGTTGTTGTTCACGCGATTCGACGCAATAGTGAAAAGACTTCGTCGGGGCTGCAGCTTGTCGATTGTGCCCCGCGGCTTGCCGCGTCTTTTTTGTTTGACGAGGCTGTGGCTGTGTGGAGGCGAGAGCACGTGCTGGTCCAAAGAGGTGGCTCCCGATGATGATGTTGATGTTGATTTGATAATGATGGTGGCGGATGATGGATGATGATTGGATGAGGATGAGGATGGTGATGGGATGGTGATGGGAGATGGGATGGTGAGGATGATGATTGGATTGCCCCTGCTGGCTTGTTGTGAGTTGTGCCTGCACCTCTTTCATCTCCCCTTTCAGAAACCGAGGAGGGAGGGAGGAGGATCCTTTTTTTTTTGGGGAGAATGGGACTGCAAGGGCGGATCTCGGCGGGGGTCCTCGATGAGAGGGTGAGCACGGGCAGTTCCCCGGGCCCCACGCTCCCAGAACAGCACGGGTCTTAACGGGCCCGAAACTGATCAAAGTGGCCGCCTTTTCTGCCTGCTACCCCCGATGCGGCCAGTCCCGGTACATCGGGCCGCAGCGTTGAGCCTTTTTTGAATTCCGGTTCGCGTCGCCCCAGAATCGTGAATCCGCGAGGCAAGGAAGAGGAGAGGCACAGCGAGCCACCCGCCGCCGGCTCTCCATTCCGCGCCCAGTGGTGCGCTGCTCGTTGCAGATCACTGCCTCATCTATTGCCGCCGCTGATCACAAGGAGTCGCTGGGGTGGATTCAGATCGATGGGGGCGACACAGTGCGTGAATTCGGTGCCCGTTATGCTGGATAATGTCCCAAAGGCCGAGCAAACTTTCTTTCTTGAACATTATGTCGCCTGCTCCCTCGCAAATACGCCGCATGCTCTCTGACTGCCTGGGGACAGGGCTTTCCGTTCAAATGTTCTTCTTCTTCGTTCTATTTCATAATCCCCCCCACAGGAGGCTTAGTCGGTGGAACCGGGGATGTGGTCGAGCCCTCGTCCTCAATTGAGCTGTTCGATCCAGTAATCGTCGTGTTCCGGCAGAATGGGGGCTCCGTCCGGCGCCTCGACTGGCCACGCCCCTCATTGGAGCTGTTCGACCCAGTAGTCGTCGTGTTTCGGCAGAATGGGGGCTCCGTCCAGCGCATCGGCGGGCCACGCGACGGCCGGATTGAGGGTAAGCGGATACCGCGCAGCGGGCACCCGATCCGCCCAGTCAAAGTCCAGCACCTTGAGATGAAGCAGGCCCTCCGCGTCCCGGATGGCTCCCACGTTGCGATTCCGAAGGTCTCCGTGCACGATGGGGGGCGTGCGGCCGTGGAGCAGGCCGACCGCATGGCGAAGCGCCGGGAGGAGGAGCGAGTTGCGCTCCTCACAGGAACACGTCCTCCACCGCTGATAATCAGGCATGTCCTCCATGATCACCAGCACTGCCGTGGCGCGCGCGGTGGCGGCAGTGGCTTCAACCACATCAGGAACGGCCGGAGCGGCAGGGGCAGGGGCAGGGGCAGGGGCAGGGGCAGGGGCAGGGCAGCAGGGGGCAGGGGCAGGGGCAGGGGCAGGGGCAGGGGCAGGGCAGGGGCAGGGGCAGGGGGGCAGGGGCAGGGGCAGGGGCAGGGGCAGGGGCAGGGGCAGGGGCAGGGGCAGGGGCAGGGGCAGGGGCGGCGCAGCTGGTGGCGACGATGGTGGAGGAGGTGGAACCTTCATCGGTCTGTTCGCCCTCCGACTCGGTGTCGGTGTCGGGGTCGGGGGACCGGAGAAACAGCGGACGCATGGAAGGCAGCTCGTAGCAGGCGAACAGGGCGGGGGCCAGGCCGGCTTCGGAGAGGATTTGGTGGGCTTCAATGCCGTAGTGGCCGAAGACCACCTTGACCATGACGGGGATGGCGCGCTCGGATTGCCGCGTGGGTGTCTTGGGGACGGGAGCAGAGCGGGAAAGGAATTTGAGTATCGGATGCTTGCAAGAAGGCAGCCCGCCCGACAGACCGCTATCAGCTGGTGGGCCCGAAAGCAGAGCGACTCCGCGATCTGCTCGTCGATTCGCAGGCCCAACGGCGGGGCAAAGAAGAAGGGGAAGCGCTGCTCGATCGGATCGCCGATGGCCGAAGAAGGGCGGCGCACCGCAGGCAACTTCGTGGGGAACTTCGTGGGGACCGAGTCAATGAGGGTCTTCAAGGAGTGGCGCAAGGCCGAGAACAGTTTCAAAGCGGGCAGGCGGGAGGCCGGGTTGTGGTAGAACATGACCCCGACGAACGGGGTCATCTCCTCAATCCAGATTCCGTCAGGAGTCGCCATGGCCGCGACGACGGCGAAGTACGAGCCCACCCATTGAAGCAGGAAGCTAGGACAGCAGGCAAGGGGCCGATCGGCCCACATCTGGGCGTAGTAGGCCCCCACTTCGAAGAGCGCATCCCCATCCAGCTTCTCCTTCACCTCCGCGATCAACAGTGGATACTCGGTGCGATCTGAGACATAGGCCAGGTCACACAGCTTGCCACTGTGTCTTGGCACGTACCTCGATCCAAGGTAGCCAGGCGGGACCCCAAGAAGCTGGGTCAGTAGGTCTGGCGCTGGTGAAGTCAACAGAGAGTGTTTGTCGCAGTTACCCTTGGCGGCGTCCGCAAGGCATTGCGAAAGGTCAGCCAGAATGGGGCAGAGGGAGTAATCCGGGGCCAGCGGCCCGTCGAACTCCTGCATGAATTGCATGAAGGCGCGGTGGCCGAGTTGCGGAGGGAACGGGAGCCGATCGAACCGAGTGGCCCCGAAGGCGCAATGGAGATGACGCATGGACGCGACGGGGTGGCGGCCGAAGTCTGAAGCTGATCCAAGATCCAAAGAGGCTCTTCCAAGGACAGCACCGAGCTCTGCAAGGGTGGGAAGCATGATGATGAGGAATGGCCCAAAGGCCAGGGAGGCTGGGAACAGACTGTGAGGAGATGCAGGAACAGGGGCAGGAACAGGAGCTGCGGGAACAGTGAGGATTCGGAGTGAAAACAATATCCAAACAGACCAGGCTTCAAGTTGCGATAAAGCCTCGCCAATTCGAACTGATCCCCAAGAGGAATCGGAAAACTTATGAAAAACGAGGTATCCGCCATCTCTAATTGTTCTGGCCGGACTCTTTGAGCCACGAGCATCTGCGCACGGGGAGTTGGTTTGATGGTCCGTGACATGAGCGAGACCTGGATACCCTTGGAAGAAAGATTGAGCCCAGTTTCCAGCCAAAGATCCTTTAGTTTTTTCGAACTCGACTCCAGTGCGGCGAGCAAACAATTTTCCTCTTTTCAAAACGTGTCCACCGAACGGGGGGAGCCAGCCGTGTGTCATGATGGTCTACTGTCATTCATCTGATGGCTACCTCTGGCGGCGAAGAGCTTACTTGCCACGGGTGCCTTGAAGCATACAATGTCACGCGCCCATCCGACCCGGCTTGTCTGCCACGGAGCTTCGATCTTGCAGCAGAATGCATCGAAACATGCGCGCGGCAGCATGCACAACTTGTTCCGTCGACACTCATTGCTCGGACTCATCTGAAATTGGACGAGTTGCGCCGGCAGCTGGAGCAGTCTTCTCAGGTCTGCAGTCATAGTGGACATCCTGCCCGCACCAAACTCTAGCTGCCGAGGTCACTTGAGGCGGAGATCGAGGCCTTCTCCCAAGAGCTCCGCTCCAAAGTCGAAGAACACATCGGCCAGCTCCGGCTTGAAGTGCGGGAAAAGTGTCTGTTCTCATTTGGCACTCATCTCGATCACGAGACCCACGCCAGTGGCGACCGTCGGGGAGTCGCGCCACCAGACAGTGCAGCATCTCCACGCCTTAGAGCGCGAATGCCTCTTTGTTGAGGAGTTGGCGCGCCAGCAGCTCTCACCCGAGGAGGCAAGCGCTCGGGGCGCCGAGGCGACCAACCGGCTCCGGGTCTGCCCTCAACATTCACTGGCTCCTCACCCATTTCCCCGGCCCCAATTCCAGGCACTGCTGGAGACTCCCGCCGAGGTGCATCTGCTCGCCCTGGACTTGACTCTTCCCGCCTGGCCAAAGCCGATGGTCCGCCTGGTGCAGCCGCCAGGGGGCAACATCAACGTGGCACCCGCTGGGGTGGTGGAGGCGGCCCTCGAGTTCCCCGACCAGGCCGCTTGGCTGGAGGGCGACTTGCGGTGCTTTACGCACATTCCCCCTGGTCCGCTCGGCTCAACCCGTCTCTTCTTCATACTGACCCCCAGGCAATTCCGTTTCGCTAGACCAGCCCCTGACCGGCACCCGCGTGCTGGGGTGGTGTCACCGGCTCGCCAGCGAGGACGACGGCTCCTGCCCGGCCCCCCAACTCGCCGCCCTGATGGGTCTTGGCGCCATCGCCGCGGATCCGGAGGCCCAGCGGGCAGTCCTGCAGGCCATCCGGGTTGTGGCCGAGCGGGACGCCGCCCGGCGCGACCGGATGGCCGAGGTGGTCGCGCCGGTCCTGTGTCGGCTCTTTGCCGAGTGTTGCACCGAGGACGGCAACAGCCTCGCTGCCGACCTCACCGCGGCCATCAAGACGCTGGCCGGGTCCCGTCAGGGCCCGTCCCTGTTCGGATCCTGCCTCGAGCCCATCCAACAGCGACTGATGGCCCGCCCCGGCCAGCCCCTGGCCGCCGACCTGCTCTGCATCCTGGTCCACCTGCTGCCCGAACTCTCCTACAGCCAGGCCCTGCCCTGGGCGGTCCTCTTTGCGCAGCTCTTGGGCGACGCCCGTTTCGCGAGCAACCACCGCGCGGTGGCCCAACTGCTACGGGCCGCCCAGGCAATGGCCCAGGTCAGGCGCCGGGAGATTCGGCAGTGCCCCCAATTTCTGCCCTACCGCGAGGCGTTCCGGATGCTGTTTCAGGGGCTCCTGGCGCCCGTCGTCCGGCTGCTGGGCAACACGGACGCCATGGACCACGCGCCGCTCGCCGAGGGACTGCTGGGCTTCCTCCACGACGTGGCGATGGCCGATGGTCCATTCGCAGCCTCGCTCCGGGGGGCCGGAGTTCCCCGCTTGCTGGAGGACCTCCAGAGTCACCCCGTCGTCATGGCCAACCCGACCCTGGGCAAGCTCCCATAACCCGGGGGGATTCCTCCCTGCCGATCGAAAGAAATATTGCCTGTCCCCATGGCGCCAGCTCGTCTTTTTTGAGGTGTTGTAATTTTCGGGGTTGGGCGAACAATGTGGAGTCAGTGTCGCGTGGTGGAGTGCAAGACCCGGAGGCCCAGCGGGCGGTCCATTTCGTCATGGCCAACCCGGGCTTCAGAAGGTTCGCCCTGTTATAGTTGTTCTGGCCTCGGTACAATACACCTGCTTGGGTTCCCTCTCTCTTCCGGCTTCATTGGGTATTTCCCGGAGCTCCCCCACAGTAAGCTTACTCGGGTTTCTCCGGATTCTATGTTTCCTTCTTTTCCAACTTCTCACCGTGTGCCGCCAGATTCTTCGCGAGATGGGTAGGGGCGGGAGGGCGGGGAGCGGAGGAAAGGAGGAGGAGGAGGAGGAGGAGGAGGAGGGGACGAAAAAAAATTCGACCACCCACCCCCCGGCGTGCCACCATTCACGGGGCCGATCGATGTCGATCCGCATGCGCACCCGATCCCCGCTCTTGTAGCCCTGGCCTCCCCAGGATCACGAAACCAGTCCCATATGGGCTGTCTCCGGTCCCCGAAAAACCTCCAGATGTGAGGGAAAATGTCCTGACGGTAACCGGGAAACCGTGTTCAGACGGGGAGAAGGTGCACGAGCTGCTTGCCTTGTCGAAGAAAACAAGCAAAGAGAGTGCCAGTCGGATCAGTTACTTCGCCGCTCGGAGTTCTGGCCATGTTCTTCAAACGCGAGCAACAAACGTGAGCTGCTCGACCCAAGAATCGTCGTGCTCGCGGGTGATGAGGCCCCCGCTCACGGCTCCCTCGGGCCAGCGGATTTCGTGGTTGAGGAAGGGCGGATAAGTGGCCACACCCACGGGGCCCGACCAATCATAATCCACGATGACCAGCCGCGGAGCGGGGGCCAATGTTGCACCGACATTGGTATCCCGCAAGTCCCCGTGCACCCATCCCTCGGCATGGAACCGAGCAACGGCGTCTTTGAGGGGGCCGGCCAAGGCCAACCGCAGGTCCGGGTCCAGCGCATCCCACGGCCGGAAGTCCAGATCCTCCATAATGACCAGAATATGGAAGGGCCTGGTGGCAGCGGTGGCAGCGGTGGCAGCGGTGGCAGCGGTGGCAGCGGTGGCAGCGGCGGCAGCGGTGGCAACGGTGGCAGCGGCGGCAGCGGCGGCAGAATTGATGGCAGCGAGGAGGGGCGGAGAAACAGCGAATGTCGGCGCCGGGTGTGGCCGAATGGGAATGGGAATGGGGTCCAGGGAGGGCAACTGGTAGCATGCAACCAAGGCAGGAGCGAAGCCGGCCACGAAGGCGGCCTGATGGGCTGCGACCCCGTAGTCGCCCGTGACAATCTTGAGGGCAACGGGCAGAGCATGGGCGACGCCTCCCGCCGTCTGGAGAGGATGGGTCAAGAGGCACAAGTCACCAGCAGAGAAGCAGACCTTGCTGGGGATGATGCTTTGAAGCACTGCGAGCCGCCCATCCTGCTGACAATCTCGAGTTTGCCGAGGCCCTTCAGGTCGGAGGCGGCGAAGAAAAACGGGGACTGCGAGGAGGGAGGACAGGGGGGAACGTCGGCCCGGTGTGTCATCTCCAGTTCGGCGAGCGCCTCCCGGAGGGCCCAGAAAAGCCTGAGGGCGGGCTGAAGGGCAGCCGGATTGCGGTAGGGCATGACCCCCACAAAGGGGCTTAGGTCCTCGATGACCAACCCACCCTTCGCCGTCGCAAAGGCCGCGGAAACCGAAAAGTAGGGCCCCAGCATCTGCACCAGGAAGGTGGGGCATGCCCCGTTGGGGCATGGCTGCCAGAGTCGTGCATAGTCACCGATCAGTTGGCCCAGAGCCCCAGAATCGAGCGCCCGCTTGACCTCGATGATCGCGGCGGGTTTGCCGGAGATCATGTATGCCAGGTCGGGAGCGAACGGGGAGGACGTGTGCATCTGGAGGAGATCCTCAAGCACTGGGGTCACATTGAACTCGCCGGAATAAAGTGCACTCTCCGAACCGCTAGCCGTGGCCCTCACAATGAGCTGCGCCAGCCGCGTGACAGCGGCGCACATGGACGCATCAGGAGCGGCCGTTCCGTAGAACAGCGAGGTAAACTTCATGAAGGCCGGGTGCACGAGTTCCGCAGGAAAGGGTGTCGTTCCATGTTGGGTCAGCTGCACGGGGTACAACTCCCGATTGTCCCGGTCGATGAAAGAATTTGTGAAATTGAGAACCATTGAAGGAGGATGGTGCTTTTATCTCATGGACGAGTTCAACAGATCACGAGTCGTCACTACAGTCAGAGAAGGTGGCGCAATTGAATCAAAAGAAATCAGACGTGGGGGAGCGGCGGCAGCGGCAGCGGCGGCAGGAGCGATAGGCACTAGTTGGAAAAGTACATCTGACGTTCTCCGACCAACGCACCACCAGACCCAGATTGGGAAAGGCCAGCTGCAAACAAAGCTGGTCTCGGGGAGTTATTTTTCCCGGGAATAAATCCCAAAACGATCCGTCGAAAAGGCGAGAGAGATCCCCGGGGTCGATATTTGCGCTCACAAAAAACTAGGAAGAAATGAAACGGCACCGTCACATTGGGCAAGACCTCGATAGTCGCTGAAGTGAGCTTCAGATCTTGGGCCTTCCACTCTGAGATGATGCTCTCCTTCCTCTCCTCCCTCTGCTGTTAACGTGGGAACTTAACGTTATAACCCGAGAATCGCCACCAAACCCGACACCAAAAACGGCCTCGCCGGCAGAGCTCGGAGCGACTCTGGGGGCTCCCAATTGGCCCGCCAGACCGGACGGGTCTCCGAGTTTTACCCGCTGTCGCGGCGAAGGCCGCAGCCAAACCGATCGACCAGGCTCGATCGAAACCAGTTTGTTGAAGTTGTTCGTCCAAGAAGAGTCTTTCACTGGCGAACCCCCTGCGGAGTGGCCAAAAAACTCGTTGGCGTATCTTTTGAAAGTGGAACTGTGTCCAACCCGAACATTTCACCGACATTAAATGTCGACTGATGATCTTCGACCACCCCGTCTGTCTTCATTCCATCACGAATCCTCTCGGTCCCAAACGCCCGTCCACAGTCTTTCCGCGATCTGTGGTTGCCATCCGCGGGACCATGCATGCGCCGAGCGCACAACCGCTTTCCTGGCCACGGGGGCCCCTGACCCGTCTCGGCGAGGCGTGGCAGAGGGAGGAGGTCCGCGTCAGTTGGTCGGGTGGCTTCCGTTGATGGTCCCCTCCAGTTCCCTGGACACCCGAGGCGCCCCGGAGAAACACCCAGAGCACAGGGGCCAGAATTCATGTGGCCCCCCCGGATCAGGGACCCCATCGCCGCCCCGGCAAAGGTGACGCGTTTTGCAGGCGAGACGCCAGTTCTTGCCTTCACCTCGGGACTCCGGGGTTCCATCGATTCATGGTGGGAGGGATCCCCCCGGGGGCACCTACCCCTCCGCGGCGCTTTGACTCCGCGTTTTGCGGCCCTGCCATGCCCCCGCTGCCCACCCCCACTCAGCTGACAGTGTCCCGCCCCCACCTCTCCCGGGGGTGTGAATATATGCCTCCCCTTGGACACGGGCCACGTGTTGTCCTGTTCCAGGCGCCATGACCGCCTCCGTGCCGGGGCGATTGCCTTGCCCCAACCCTGCCTGCCTGCCGCGTCACCCCCCGACCTCGGCGCCGCATCGTGATTTTTGCATGTTTCTACGTAACACGTCGAGTTGCAATAGATCCGCATGTTAGTTTTTCTGTTCTGCTGCCATTTGGGCAGGTTGGGTCCGGAATGAGGTCGACATCTGATCGAGGTCCTGGACCAGCCATCCCTCACCGGGATTCTCTGGGCCTACGTTGAGTTTCTTTGGGGTTTGGGGTTTCCGGATCTCCTGACGCCTCCAGGGGTGCGCCCCCGGAAGGACCCCAAAAGCAAATTTCAATTGTGCCGGGTTTGGTGGCGATTCTCGGGTTATAAGTTCCCGCGTTAGAAACAACACCTTGTGGTAAGAACCTCGCGCGCGGATTTCTATGCCGGCTGGAACATTTGAGGGCCTGGTCGGTGACGGTCAGCCAGACAAAGGAGGTGACGCCTGGTCGATCGTCTGGTTCAGGAATACATGCAATGTATATTGCCGAGCACTTTACCACGAATCCTGAAGTCATCCGTGGAAACCGTTGGAGAGGCGGAGGTCAATAGAGAATCTCTTCAGAAACTTCGTGACTAAGGTGGATCTCCAGTGGATCGAGCAGGGTGCACGAAACAATCGGGGGAAAAACGTGTTGGCCCGGGGACAATGGGGCAATTGCCGGAGAAGAACGATGAAAGGGGTGAGGGAAGAAAGAAAGAGAGGGAAGAGGAGACGATACAAAGGAAAAGAAGAGGATTCATTTCAAGAAAAGGGACAAAAAGAAACAACAATCGAAAAATGGGGGAAATTTGTGCCTCTTTTTCGCCCCCAAAAAACCGTTGGTTACCACGGTTCGCTGCGTCTCCCAGGGTCAGTCCTGGCGGGGGAAGGATTCTAATGGAGTTGACTATCAGGGGCTTTCGTGACTGGCCGATCGGCAGAGCTGTTGGGGCGCTGGACACAATTCAAGAATCCTCACCACGTTGCAAACTACTAATTGGAGCGAGTGGTTCTGCTGGGTGAGGTGACGGCCCTGCACGGGACGAAAAAGGTTGCTCTTCGGACGGGCGGGCAGGAGGTCATCGATGGGAATCGATGGAGTGGGTCTTCCGAACGAACGATTTTTGGGCACGCTAAGCAAAATACTTTGGGTGCCTTGTGCGAACGCCCCAGTGAGTGGTGCTTGAATACTGGGGTTGCGCCGGGAAATGAGCCTAAACTATATAGTGATGCCGAAGTGCCGAACGACGGGGGTTCACCCGATTGGTGACCAAGGGCTCGCAAGGAACTGGGGTGGCCCTGCAAAATATGAAGGAGAGACCAACAGAAGACCAGGGGGATGACGAGCAAAACGAAGTGGGAACATACGATTTTGAACGATTTGCCAAAAGCAACGAAATCGGGGCACGGTAGGCAAAATAAAATGGCACGGGCATTGAGAAACCGAAAGAAACTCGGAAGGTGGGTCTCTGGCGAAGGGAAATGAGCCGGAACCTTGGCGGCATCCCGGAAAAACAGCGCAACCTCCTAGTTTTCCGGGTCATTCCGAAGCCTACGAGCCCTTGGTCCGTGGCGAGAGAAACTGGGCGCCAGTCGCGTTCAGCGTGGAGAAAATAGGTCAGGGAGGATAGTCTTCATGTGCAACAGCAAGAAAGGAGCGTGAAAGAAATCAAGAACGTTCGCCATTACAATTAGAAACAGTTTTCAGGAAACGCACAAGAGGTCTGAACGGACACAGGAGTCGACATCAGGGGCTGGTCTCGCACAACCAGGCGACCCCCGGCACCGCCGAATAACAGAGCCCGTGAATACCTCAATTGGAAAAGAATGCTGTCAGCGAGCTCCCGACCTGTACCGGGCCTTTGGCCTCAGGAAACCAGAAACCACCCATCTTGTGAAACAACCGCTGTAACCCCCGCATTATGCATCAAGAGCTTTCAATTTTTTGATTTGCTTTGAGACCGCCGGAACAAGTTTTGTTGTTTGGTTTCTTTCGGTGAATCTTGGAGAATACAAAAAAGCCAAGAACAAGAAATGGGCACGCACTAATCTCCGATGTGCACGCGTGGAACGAGTTTCAAGCGAATCCACGTCCTCCGTCCCTTCACTCTCCTCCGTCATCACAGTTGATAGGGCTCCATTCTTCATCTTCGTCGTCATTCCCATCATCCTCCTTGCCATCCTCCTTGATCTGATTCTTCGTCTCATCAGGCATTCTACTGCTTCCGCTCAAGCACCCTGCAGATCAACGTCCGCTTCATTTGCCCTTTGTAAAAAAATCCAATTGTCTGCCGATTTAGATGGCACAGTGAACTTGGAGATAAACATCGCATTGCACATTCCCGGCATCACGCACGTTCCACGTACCAAAGCGTTCGTTGCCCTGGATTCGGGCCCAGATTCGTTGCCCTGGTGTTTTTCGAGCTTGTGGTGCTGTTGAATAGAGCGGACGACATCCCTTTTTAGAGCGGTTTGCTCCCCATCCCCCTCGCTGGGTTGTCCCCGCCGGCAGTCTCCATTCCCCGGCCCACTGTCCGCCTGTCCTCCCGTTCGCCCTTGGGCGCGACAACCCCCTGGGCGATGGATATTATCATGGGGCGAGTCCGCTGATCGGATGTTCCCGCGTGGCAAGCCCAGCCTTGGACATGCCCCCACCCCCACCCGGGGCCTCGGAGCCGCCCCTTTCTCCGTGGCCACGCCCCCTACCACCCTGGACGGGGCCCACCCGGTCAGCATTCTGGGGGCCCACGAGGCCCACTCGGTGGGGTGTTGTCCCGCCCCAAACCCCCCGGGATGACCGGGCACCGGGGACATCTTGTCGGGAGGGGGGGGTCCGACCTGCCTTTCCCGGGTCACCGTCCTGCCTTCCCCCGGACCGGGACCCACCCCGCCCACCCCCTCGGGTAGCCCCCCGAGTGGGCCCTCGGGGCCCGCAAACCCGGTCGTCGGCCCATGTTCCGCTGTCGCGCGGCGGTCACACCTCGGCGGACAGGGGGGGGTCCCTTTGCGGTCACCAGACCCCCTTAGTGTACCTAAGGTTTTGAAAAATTCAAAATTTTGACAGGGTTGTGCCCGCCGTTATGCCGGTTTGTGGGGGCCGCGAACGAAAATCTCACTTGACGTTCGGACGTCCCAGTGGTCTTCTTCAACAGACACAAGGTGAAATTGATCCCCAGTGATCGAGTCCGGCCTGCGACCACACAAGACATCGATGGGCGATATCAGGTTTTGACCTCGAAGCGGCTCGGGTGCTTCGTGGGGGAGCCCAAACACCCTCGATACGTTGAGAGAAGGCCCCCTTGCTACATTATTACGAGACAAGACCATTGACTTCCCGGCCCCCGCTGCAGGGCCCCTCAAAGTTTGCCCCGGTGCCATACTGGGGGGTCGTCCGAAGGGTGTTGGTCATCACTCGGTCCATCTCCTGGCTGGCTGAACCCAGTACCACGGCCCCAGGTCGTCGCAGTCACTGGAGGCTCCCCTCCCCTCGGTGCCCAGGGGAAGCCCGGCCGCCCCGCCTGCGCCCCCTGGCTGGCCCGGCCCTCGCCTCCCCTGTCAACTTTTTTTGCACCCCCTGCCCCAGAACCATAACCGCGTCCGGGTTCGCGGAGGGTGTGATGGGCCACTGACCCTTCGGCAGGATCTCGGAACACAGGGCTCGCGAGGGTGCCGGTTGAAAGAGGCGGCCCGCTCCGGATCACCCCATCGAGGGGTCGCATCGTGGGAGGTGGGTGTCCGGGGGTCTCATGATGGATCACCTGGAAACGCGACACCCTGCCGAGTGGCAGATCCAACTCGCCTTGCGTTGGACACACCACACCTCCTCACCCCTTGCCCCCTGGCCCCCGTTGACCTGACGGCTGCATCCCCCCATCTGGTTACGGACCTAACCCCAAGGGCCCCTGGGCCCCTTGACCCCCCGATACTTCTGTGTGGTGCCACCATCCCCCCGACCCCCACTGGAAGGGAACCCAAGATACCAGTGTGTAGCCCCACTCAGCCTCGTCATACTGCGCGAATTGGATTGGGCCTTCGGTGGACGGGTGGGAGGCGGTGGGGACCGGAAGGGCGTCAAACATAGGTTTTTTCAATCCTTAGGTACACTAAGGGGGACGGTACTGTTTACTGCAGTACGCTGTCCCCATGGCCAGTGCTCGTCTTTTTTGAGGTTGTAATTTTCGGGTTGGGTGAACAATGTGGAGTCAGTGTCGTTTGGTGGAGGGCAGCTGCGAAACCAAACTGGCAAAGTAGATCAAACGGGTTCAAGTGACCCGGTCATTTTTGCAAAGTCCAGTTTGAAATCGGGTCAACTGGCGGGCAAGCTTCTCTGTTCCTGCTCAGATGCTGTCAGATTCTGGGATATTGAGTCGCAAATAGCCGATGTGACTCCTCGGTCAATGGCACTTGGAGGGTCCACCTGGAAGTGTGTCAGGTGGAATCACAATAGTCCGATTTTCTCCCTTCACTCCTCTCCGATTGTTTTGCATCCGCTCCTTTCAGATCAAGTTGCTGTTGTATGCGACTCGGAAGGTACTGTGGCCTTGATTCACCATAAATCTGGGGCCGTCCTCAATCGGCTGAGGGCCTGGACCGACGAGGCACGCGGTGTCCCGGTCTCTGCTTTTTCTTGTCCACTCAATCAGTCCTCATCGGAACCCCAGGAGTCCTTGTCGACCCTCTCCTTCAGTAGTGGGTCCCGATATCTCGGGACGGGAGGCGCATCTTCTCTGGTGAAAATCTGGGATATGAAAACCAAGGCCGTTGTGAAGACTTTGAGAGTCTGCATCGAACTTTATTACTTCTTCACAGACACTTTCGCCAAAATAGGGGCACACCGCACCCATCAGTGCCATGGCCTACTATGGGGAGCACTTTGCCACTGGTCCGCGGGGTGATACTCTCCCAAAGCACCCTCCTGACTCTTTCGACTGTGTGGTGGGGATATTCCCCCAGGGAGTGAGCGGGGTGATGTCATCGCGCACAACTACAAGCTGGAGACCTTTGACACCCTGCAGCAGTCTGCCACCCCCGGGTCGGTCCGTTCCATGTCCCTGGCCCCTGGCCCATGGCCCCTGGCCCCTCCTGGCCCCTGGCCCCTCCTGGCCCCTGGCCCCTCCTGGCCCCTGGCCCCTCCTGGCCCCTGGCCCCTCCTGGCCCCTGGCCCCTCCTGGCCCCTGGCCCCTGGCCCCTGGCCCCTCCTGGCCCCTGGCCCTGGTGACTGTGGTAATTTTGATATGATGGGTGGTGGTGCTGGTGGTCGTGGCGGTGGTGGTGGTGGGTGATGGTGGTGGTGGTGAGCTGGCGGTGGTGGTGTGATGATGATGATGATGTTGGCGGCGGGTGTGACGGTGGCCATGCTGATGCCCTGGCCCTGGTGGTGTTCGAGGCCTCCCACTGGGTATATGTGTGTGTGTGATGGGGGCGTTGCGGCTTTTCAGGGGCGCGGCTCATGTCCCCATCCGCACATCCGCCCATCCGTCCATCCCCTTCCCATCCGCCCCCGCCCGTCCGCTCGTCCCCTTCCCATCCGCTCGTACAGGCCATCCGGGACCTGCAGTACTCGGTTCTGCTCAAGGGGCGCCTGCTGGCCGGGGCGGCGGATGACGGGGCGGTGCACCTGTGGGACGTTCACACCCGCAGGGAGCAGGCCCTCTTCAAGAAGGTCCGGACCCGCGTTGCTTGTTGGGATGTGCTGCTGCAATGGTGGGGATGTGCTGCTGCAATGGTGGGGAGGTGCTGCTGCAATGGTGGGGAGGTGCTGCTGCAATGGTGGGGAGGTGCTGCTGCAATGGTGGGGAGGTGCTGCTGCAATGGTGGGGAGGTGCTGCTGCAATGGTGGGGAGGTGCTGCTGCAATGGTGGGGATGTGCTGCGGGGTGTGATGTGCGTGGGGCAGGGAGGTGGCCCTCTTCGAGAAGGTCCGGCCCCGCGTTGCTTTTGGTTGGTGTGTATGCGTGTGTCGTGTAAAGAAGGAACGAAGTAACGGGAAAATAAAACAAAAACCAGAGAGGTAGAAGAGACAGCACGAATGTCACTGCACCCGTGGGCGAAGGAATCCCCTGTGGAGGGCGTTTGATAGGCTCGTTAGGGAGAGGACAGAATAACGGGAGAGCAACCAGAGAGGTCGAAGAGACAGCACCCCGCGGGCGAAGGCCTGTGCTTTTTTGGTGGCGTGGAGAAGCGCGCCCCCGGTTGGGGTGGCAACAGCAACCTCCATCTCTGCCCGGCTCTCTCCCTTCCCCTCTCCTCCCTTCCTCCCTCCACCCCTCCCCTCAGCCACACACGCATTCGCATTCACGTCCAACACACTCGCTCGACGCTCATCTTCACACTCGCGTTTCTACGGACCCACACTCACACTCACACGCACACTCACTCACACTCACACTCACACTCACTCACACTCACACTCACACTCACACTCACACTCACACTCACACTCACACTCACGCCCACCTTCACATCCGCGTTTCCAACGCCGCACTCACAACACTCACTAATTCACCTCCGCATCCACGGTTCCACGCCCTCACCCACCCACCGCAGCACGACGCGCCCGCGATGGGGGTCAGTTTCAGCATGTTGAGCAGCCTGCTGCTGGTCAGCGCGGGCCTCGACAGGCGGGTCGTCTGCTACGACACAAACACCCATAAGTCCGCCCCGCCCGCCCCGCACCCTCTGGTCTCACCGCGCCCTGCCACGCCCCCCGGCCGGCTTTTTGCCCCCCCCCCCCCCGTACTCCCGCCCC
>JAPMOS010000152.1:0-32500 GCA_027972325.1 Paratrimastix pyriformis
TCATCATCATCATCAGGTCATCATCATCATCATCATCATCATCATCATCATCATCATCATCATCATCATCATCATCATCATCATCATCATCATCATCATCATGGCTCTGAGGGTCGGACCGTGATCTCGGCTTTGATCAGGTGCTCGACGCCCGGGGGGAAGGGAACCTGCGGGATACGACTGGCCAGGACGGCCATGGCGCTGGCCACAGTCACGTGATCCGCGAATTTGAACCTGATGATGAGCGACAGAAGCGGAAGTAGAATGAGAATGGGGGCGAGGTGACAAGAATGGTCACGTGATCCGAAATTTGCACAGACACACAGACACAGACACAGACACATGATGATTTTTGAGCTGTGTGTCCCTGTGTGTCCCTGTGTGTCCCTGTGTGTCCCTGTGTGTCCTTGTGTGTCCCTGTGTTTCCCTGTGTGTCCCTGTGTGTCCCTGTGTGTCCCTGTGTGTCCCTGTGTGTCCCTGTGTGTCCCTGTGTGTCCCTGTGTGTCCCTGTGTGTCCCTGTGTGTCCCTGTGTCTCTGTGTGTCTCTGTGTGTCACTGTGTGTCCCTGTGTCTGCTTGTATACTTACAGGGACACACAGAGACACAGAGACACACAGAGACACACAGAGACACACACAGAGACGCACACAGAGACACACAGAGACACACACAGAGACACACACAGAGACACACAGGGACACACAGAGACACACAGAGACACACAGAGACAGACAGAGACACACAGAGACACAGACACAGAGACACACAGAGACACACAGAGAGACACACAGACACACAGGGACACACACAGAGACACACACAGAGACACACAGAGAGAGAGAGAGAGACACACTGTATTCGACACACAGGGACACACACACATACCCACCCACAGAGACACAGACGGTTCATCGAGCAAGGCGTGCCCCTGCAGCAGCGGCCTGCCGGCCAGCACCTCGTCATACAACATGCTCTGCACCTCAGGCAGACTGCCAAAGGCCACGTGGCCACCCGCCCCGTAGGCCAGCGCCCGGTCGGCCAGGAGGACGAGGGGCGGGAGGAGGGTCCGATGGGCGTCGTAGGGGATGAGGTGGGTCGGCTTGAGGGAGCGGTAGTAGATTGCGGCTGTATGTGTGTGTGTGGGGATAGAAAATGGAATCACAGTCTTGTTTATGGCGTCCGGGATCAAAGGTGTGGGTTATTTTCTGGTTTGCGCAAGAACTCTCAGACCTAAACACCCGAACGCGGACCGGGTTGCAGTCCAGAATGTATTTTCAGATTTGCCACGGCGGCCTTAGCAACCGGGCTGCTGCAGCTTTGCTGTCCCATAATTTTGTGGGGGTTTTTTTTAAGATTTTTTTTTTGGCGTCCCATAATTTTCCGGGGGGCCCTGCGCCCTCATTAAATACCACGCGAAACAGATCAGGGAATGGCGTCTTGGTGATCGTGCAAGTGGGGGATGCGAATGGCCCCAGACAAGACGAGGATGATGGAATGTGCTGCGGCGGATTCTGACGGCATTCTGGTGATGGAAAGAGGGGGTGTTGGAGGAATCGGCTATGAAATCAGACAGTACCGGGCTGCAGCTTGAGCATTGGACCCCGTTGCCTCTCACATCACAGAAACACGGGCTGCATGCAGCTTTGGCGGTCCCATATTTTTATTTTTGTCGTCCCATAATTTTCTGGTTTGGGTGAAACCCTCATAAACACCACGCGAAACAGACCGGGCTGCAGCTTGAGCAGCGACGCATCGGCGACCATCCGGGTGGAGGTCCCGTTGCCCCGCAGCAGATATTCGAACGCGCGACCCACCAGCGCGTTGTGGGCGTTGATCAGCGTGTCCAGCACGGCCGCCATGACCACGCCTGCAAAGTGCGATGTATGGGGATGCGTGTGTTGATGAATGGGTCGTGCGGGGGGACAGTGGGAACTTTGTAAAACAAAGAACACACATACGTATCAACACATACAACACACACAAACAGCCAACCCAGATACAACACACCACGTATCCACCTATCGACACACAAATCAACACACATATCAACACACATATCAACACACATATCAACACCAACACAGACAGACCGTCATCGTTGACCCGGGTGGGATGTTGAAAACATGTGCACAATCAACACAGATATCAACACAGCACACATACGTCTCAACACATACAACACACAACCAGCCAACAAAGACAGACCGTCAATCGTTGACCCGGGTGGGCAGGAAGAAGGTCAGCGGCTCTCGTGATCGCAATTAACATCGACACACACATATCAACACACATATCAACACACATATCAACACGCATATCAACACACATATCAACACACATATCAACACACATATCAACACACATATCAACACACATATCAACACACATATCAACACACATATCAGCACACATATCAACACACATATCAACACACATATCAGCACACATATCAACACACATATCAACACGCATATCAACACACATATCAACACGCATATCAACACACATATCAACACACATATCAACACGCATATCAACACACATATCAACACGCATATCAACACACATATCAACACACATATCAACACGCATATCAACACATATCAACACGCATATCAACACACATATCAACACACATCAACACACATATCAACACATATCAACACACATATCAACACGCATATCAACACACATATCAACACACACATCAACACACATCAACACACATATCAACACACATATCAACACACATCAACACACATATCAACACATATCAACACACATATCAACACACATATCAACACACATCAACACACATA
The DNA here is from genome assembly GCA_027972325.1 of Paratrimastix pyriformis. Taxonomy (NCBI): domain Eukaryota; phylum Preaxostyla; family Paratrimastigidae; genus Paratrimastix; species Paratrimastix pyriformis. The sequence goes on from JAPMOS010000152.1 coordinate 2,820, forward strand.
TCAACACGCACAACACACATCAACACACATATCAACACGCATATCAACACACATATCAACACACATATCAACACATCAACACACATATCAACACGCATATCAACACACATATCAACACACATATCAACACACATATCAACACACATATCAACACACATATCAACACACATATCAACACACATATCAACACACATATCAACACACATATCAACACGCATATCAACACACATATCAACACACATATCAACACGCATATCAACACACATATCAACACACATATCAACACACATATCAACACACATATCAACACACATATCAACACACATATCAACACACATATCAACACACATATCAACACGCATATCAACACACATATCAACACACATATCAACACACATATCAACACACATATCAACACACATATCAACACGCATATCAACACACATATCAACACACATATCAACACACATATCAACACACATATCAACACACATATCAACACACATATCAACACACATATCAACACACATATCAACACGCATATCAACACACATATCAACACACATATCAACACACATATCAACACACATATCAACACACATATCAATTGAAAAGAGGGAAGAGAGACACCGCAAGAAATGTAGGCACAGTCCACGAGGGAAGCGCCATAGTCAAGCAGTGTCCACCAAGCCAACATACGCAAGCAGGCGGCAGCGAACAAGGGTCAGTCAACGGCAAAGCGCTCAGGCGGAAGAGCACGTCAACATCCGAGACCGGAAATCAGGACCCACAAGGGATCCGTCACATGGTGTGGATGGACAGCTCACGCTCTCACCACATCGCACGGCAGCAGCATGTGTCGCGCCAAAGGGGTCCCCGACACAGGCAAGACAAGGGGCAATCGGAGCATATGACACAGACCTTTTCGATTGGGTGCGCAAGTAGAATGTCGATGGCGAGCATCGACGACGGACGGGACGGGACGGGACGGCGCACCAGGGACGGGACGTAGGGGCAGCACGACCAGGACAGGCCACACGTAGCACAGAGGGGCACGATGAAGAACGGGACGGACGGGACGGGACGGGACGGGACGGGACGGGGCCGGGGTGTGGAGAGTGTGGGGGGGAGCAGAAGTAGGGACAGGAAGAAGGAAGAAAACGGTCCATCCCCACGAGACGGGGAGTGGATCCGGAAAGTGTAGTGGCACCCAGAATGAGCCTACTGATCGGAGCGCTAGGGGCAGTGCCACCACCTCCGGGGGATCCCCCCCCACGCATATCAACACACATATCAACACACATATCAACACACATATCAACACACATATCAACACACATATCAACACACATATCAACACACATATCAACACACATATCAACACACATATCAACACACATATCAACACACATATCAACACACATATCAACACACATATCAACACGCATATCAACACACATATCAACACACATATCAACACACATATCAACACACATATCAACACACATATCAACACACATATCAACACACATATCAACACACATATCAACACACATATCAACACACATATCAACACGCATATCAACACACATATCAACACACATATCAACACGCATATCAACACGCATATCAACACACATATCAACACACATATCAACACACATATCAACACACATATCAACACACATATCAACACACATATCAACACACATATCAACACACATATCAACACACATATCAACACGCATATCAACACACATATCAACACACATATCAACACACATATCAACACACATATCAACACGCATATCAACACACATATCAACACACATATCAACACACATATCAACACGCATATCAACACACATATCAACACACATATCAACACACATATCAACACACATATCAACACACATATCAACACACATATCAACACACATATCAACACGCATATCAACACGCATATCAACACACATATCAACACACATATCAACACGCATATCAACACGCATATCAACACACATATCAACACACATATCAACACACATATCAACACACATATCAACACACATATCAACACACATATCAACACACATATCAACACACATATCAACACACATATCAACACGCATATCAACACACATATCAACACACATATCAACACACATATCAACACACATATCAACACACATATCAACACACATATCAACACGCATATCAACACACATATCAACACACATATCAACACACATATCAACACACATATCAACACACATATCAACACACATATCAACACACATATCAACACGCATATCAACACACATATCAACACACATATCAACACACATATCAACACACATATCAACACACATAAAACGCCAACACAGACAGACCGTCATCGTTGACCCGGGTGGGCAGGAAGAAGGTCAGCGGGCTCTCGACCGTGAACCGGAGCCGCCGATACTGGGCGTTGTGGGGCTCGTCGAAGTTGGTGCAGTTGAACTGGTGAACGTGGGGCCACACCTCGTTCATCAGGCTCAGGAAGCGGGTCAGGCGCGCCTGGGGGGTGTCAATGTGTTAATAATGTGTCAATGTGTGTTAATAATGCGTCAATGTGTGTCAATGTGTGTGTGTGTGTGTGTGTGTGTCAATGTGTGCCAATGTGTGTCAATGTGTGTCAACGTGTGTCAATGTGTGTCAATATGCGTCAATGTGTGCCAGTGTGTGCCAGTGTGTCAATGGTGTGTCAATGGTGTGTCAATGGTGTGTCAATGGTGTGTCAATGGTGTGTCAATGTGTGCCAATGTGTGTCAATGCGTGCCGTGCCATGGTCGAGGCCATCTATCACCACCACCACCACCATCACCTCTCCCGAATTCAGACCCGCATCGCAGCCGGTGTGGCGCTGTCCGCCTCGGAGCGCACGGAAGCCCGGATGCAGTCCTCCCAGGCCTGACCAATGGTCATCTCCCGGGCAACCGCCATGTCCAGACGCCGCTCGAAGCTGCGCGCGGGGGGTGCGGAGGAGAAAGATGAAGACCCAAATCGAAGTGTTCGGCCTTTAAGGGATGGGGAGTGGCGAAAAAATTATGGGACGAAAAAAAAAAAAAATCCCATAATTTCTCGGCCAAGGCCTCCACCCCAAAAAACAGCCGCTCGGAGCTGCTGCAGCCATTGAAAATGGGGAACCGCGGATGGACAACCAACCAACCAAGTTCATCCACACTGAGAAGCCATATGAGCGGAATTCGTCACAGGAGGAGGCACTTTTGAGGCCAAAAAATGAAGATGGGAGGGGGAGGCGTGTCCGGTGAGTCGGCACGAGAGAACATGTTGTGTACGTATCATATTTGCGAGGGCCCAGGCGACAAGTTCAAAAAAGAAAGATTACTCGCGCCTTCGCGCCATGCGTTACACTCCGGGGGGGGCCGGGCCGGTGTGCATTTGTCGAGAGTCTTGTGGTTATCTATACGGAATGTTGCCTGACCCATATATATCCTATAACTTGCAGAGAGAGTCTCACCCTTGACGTAGGGATGTGGAGAATAATTATGGGATGACCCCAAAAAAAATGAAGTGTGTGGTCCATGGCAACGGAGAGAAGTGAGGAGAATGAGCTGTCCCCTTGAGGATCTGCAGGGTGCCAACCAATGAGGGCCCCCCAGTCGGTGCATCGACACACTCTTCGACCTCTCTGGTTTTTTGCTTTCCCATTACTTCATTCCTTCCATATGATGATCGCAAATACACAGCATGTCTCTCTCTCTGATCACACACTTCAAGAGGCGGGTTCAACGGACTGTCCCCTGAGGATCTGCAGGGTGCCAATGAGAGCCCCCAGCCGGCGCACGTAGGGAACGGCCTCGGAGACCTCGTAGCTCAGGCCCTGCCCCGAGACCTGCAACCAACATCATCACCATCACCATCACCATCCAATCATCACCATCCAATCATCCCCATCCAATCATCCCCATCCAATCATCATCATCATCATCATCATCATCATCATCATCATCATCATCATCATCATCATCATCATCATCATCATCATCATCATCATCATCATCATCATCATCATCATCATCATCCGGTCATCATCATCCGGTCATCATCATCATCATCATCATCATCATCATCATCATCCAATCATCATCATCATCAATAAAAAAAAAAATGTTGTCGTGGTGCAAAGAATGAGAAAGAAGTTGCACGCGAGTCGTGAATTCGCCCGATTTCGCCATCCAGCAGCCAACTTCTGGTTGTCCCTCGGGTGCCCACACGATGGTACGGGGCTGTAAGGGTGGTGGTGGTGCCGCGGACCATGGCCGCCAGCAAGGAGACATCGGCTTGATCAGGCCCTGCCTCGCGGCCCTCCCGCAGCACGCTTCGCAGCAAATCCAGGCTTACACTGCAATCATCATATGCATCGCGCCCCACCAGCCACGGGGAAGGGAGCGGAATGTGAGGAATCAGAGGCACCCCCCACACGAGAAGGATAATCTCGTGATTTGAACATTGCACACACGATCGGCCCCCACCAGCAGGGCAGTCCAGCAGGGGCATTGAAGGGGTGGTGACATGCATGTGAGGGGACCTTCAAGCGTGGTTCACACCCAAAATTCAGCCCAACAAGAAACTGATCTGGTGCGGGCCGCCCATATGGTGGGCAGGCCCAGATTTCCGGTCCCAGATTTTTTGGGTTTTTTTCGGAAATTGGATGTTTTTTTTTTTGGACATCCCATAATTGTTTCAAGGCGCGGCCCACCTTATCTAACCGTACCGAGAAAAGCGGACCTGGTGCGGGCCGCCCATACGGTGGGCAGCCCCAGATTGCGGTCGGCGGCCGTTGGGCAGAGCAGGGCCAGCCGCGCCGTCTCGAAGAGCTCCGCGTGGATGCCCTCGCTCTGCATCAGCTGCTTCGACAGATCCTGTTGTGTGATATGTGACGATATGTGTCAATGTGTGTCATTATGTGTCAATATGTGTCAATGTCGTCAACATAGCCCTGTGTCTGTGTTGACATTGCGTTTTTCTGTGCATCCCCCAGACCTGCACCAATGTATCGCGCCTGCCCAGTAGCGGCCCGACAACGGCCTGCACCTGAGCCTCCCACTGGTTGCGGGCCTGCTCGCTCAACAGCGGGAACTGAGTCGGCCACCAACCCGCAGGCAGCGAGCCATCGGGTGCCGGGGCCTGGGGGGCGGCGCGTGCAAAAGGAAGGAAGTTGAACAAAGATCGATAAAAATTGACATCAGTCAATCCATTCGGATCCAAGGTTTGGGGGGGGGGGGGGGGTGGGTCGCGTTGAGGGGTTGCAAAAGACTGATGAGTGAAAACGCGATGATTTGATGTCATTCTTTTTGAAACATCTTCTCACACGAGACTGCCCGCCCCCTCAGGAAGGGCAAGCAACTCGAATTCGGTCTCACCAGACTGATTTTGTTTCAGGTGGGGGCAGGCAGATGGTGGGAAACGGACGGTAGCCGCGAGGGCGGCAGCGGCCTGGCCAGGGCGCGCCCGGGCCTGGAAGAGCGCCTCGGCCAGGTGAATCACCAGAATCTGCAGCCGTTCCGCGGGCAGGTCGCCCAAGATCTTGCCCAGCGCATACCAGTCCTGTGTGCGCAAGCCATTCCCAGGGAGTGAGAGTGGAAACAATGAATTTGCCCAGTGTTCGGGTCCGCAAGCGCCATACAGGGGGGGAGGCGGGGGGAGTGTCACCCAGAATCTTGCCCAGTGCAAGCGCTATTCAGGGGAAGGGAGTGTTAAACACAGAACATGTGGGAGGCGACGCACTCGGACCAACCACCACGCATACAACAAGATGGTAACAAGGTGCAAAAAAAAAAATATATGTGAATGGATGTCAAACAAAGAAGACAACAGGGTGCTCCGGAGAATCATGACGGTTCTTACCAATTCCGGATGACGAGATTTTGTGTACAAGTATTTCAATCGAGAGCCAGACCTGTTTTTTGTGAAGAAAATCTCTCCCCCCAGGTTACATTCACAGGAGGCTGACAGACAGACACAAGCAACGAGAGAACGGACCTCACGCATCCGGGCCAGAAACCCGTTGGCCGCCAGGCTGCCGTCATCACCGACCAGCCCCGTCCGGCCCTCTCGCACCAGCATCGCAAAGGCCCCGCGGCTCGCCGGGGCGGTGAGGCTGGCGCTCCAGTAGAGCGCGCTGTGGAGCAGCAGCCGGACAAGGCGGGTGGCGGGTGGGGTCAGCCCACGAACCGAATCGTAGATCTGGCTGGGATCGAGATCGCCTGGTGTTGTGGGGTGCAGCCACGGGAGAATGGTCGGATGATGATGATGATGATGATGATGATGATGATGATGATGATGATGATGATGATGATGATGATGATGATGATGATGATGATGATGATGATGATGATGATGATGATGATGATGATGATGATGATGATGATGATGATGATGATGATGATGATGATGATGATGATGATGATGATGATGATGATGATGGATGATGATGATGATTGGATGATGATGATGATGATGATGATGATGATGATGATGATGATGATGATGATGATGGATGATGATGATCGCGGGGCGATGATGATGACAGGGCCGTGTCCTTCTGTCCTGCCCGCTGCAGGAGTGTCTGCCCCGTGTGGGCCTTCTGGGCCTCACCGCCAATCTTGTTGTGGCATTTGGGGCAGATGACCTCTTGGGTGGGGTTGGGGCAGGAACCGCCTGTGCCCGGGCCCCCAACCAGGTACCTGGGGGGCAAGAAGGGCGGAGCGGAATGGAAATGATGATTACATATAAGATCATCATCATCATCCAGTCATCATCATCATCATCACCACCACCCAGTCAATATCATCATCCGATCATCATCACCACCCAGTCATCATCATCATCATCATCCAATCATGATATGATCATCATCCGATCATCATCCGATCATCATCCGATCATCATCCGATCATCATCCGATCATCATCCGATCATCATCCGATCATCATCCGATCATCATCCGATCATCAACATCATCATCATCATCATCATCATCATCATCATCATCATCATCATCATCATCATCATCATCATCATCATCATCATCATCATCATCATCATCATCATCATCATCATCATCATCATCATCATCATCATCATCATCATCATCATCATCATCATCATCATCATCATCATCATCATCATCATCATCATCATCATCATCATCATCATCATCATCATCATCATCATCATCATCATCATCATCATCATCATCGCATCATCATCATCATCATCATCCAATCATCATCATCATCATCATCATCATCATTATCATCATCATCATCATCATCATCATCATCATCATCATCATCCATCCATCCATCCATCCAATCATCATCATCCAATCATCATCACCATCATCATCATCACCACCACCATCATCATCCAATCATCATCCAATCATCATCATCCAATCATCACCACCGCCAACTGATCCAACATCACCACCTGCTTCAGCCAACATCACCACCTGCTTCAGGCTTTCCACATCGTCCCATGTTTCAATCATCATCCAGTCATCATCATCCAGTCATCATCATCCAGTCATCATCATCCAATCATCATCATCCCCAAAAACCAGGCAGCCACAACAGACATGCACCCACACGAGCAGCGGTACCCCAAACCCAGACAGCCACAGACATATACCCGCATGAGCAGCGATACGTATGTCCGTTGACATCAGCCCGCAGCAGCATCGCCGCGATGTCCTCCGGCTGTCCGGGCAGGTAGCCCTCCCGATATGCGGCCGGCTGTTCGACCACATGGCGCAGCAGACAGAAGGCATTGGGCGCGCCGCGCCCGATCTGGGGGCTCGCCGGAAGGACGCAGGCCGTGAGCAGCGAGCCGATGTAGAGCAGAGTGTCAAGTAGGGGCCGGGGCAGAATGTGGGACGGGTCAGGAAGGCGCGAGAGCTCGGGCAGCGCGCAGTGGCGCGGGTCGGGCGGCGGAGGTGGCGGCAGGCCACTTGATGATGATGATGTTGATGATGATGGAAGACGGGAACGCAGGAGGAGACGGAACATGTCGGCCCCGGGGCCGGCCACGCCCAACTGTGGAGTGTGTGTGTGTGTATGTGTTCATAGTGACAGAAGGGCGTTGGCGTATGGACGAGCGGGGCAGGTGGGACGATGCTCAACAAGGAATGGGGCGAGCAGAGCAGCCCCCTGGATTGGATTAGGGGGTGACGACCTGCCCAAGAACCGTCATCAGCCAAGCCTCCAGGGCCTGGGGGGCAGTGGCCGGGGCGCCCGGCATCGGGATGGCCAGGGAATGCTCGTGGGCAACCGCCAGGAAGAGGGCCTGGCAGAGAACAGAGAGAGTGGTGTTTGATGAGGGGCCAGGTGACAAAAAAAGGAAAAAATTTTATGCCCAAGCGCGGAGTCGATCCGCGGACCTTACGATCTTCAGTCGTGCGCTCTTCCGCTGCTGAGCAACTTAGGCATTTGATAAGAAAACGCCAACCACACGCCCTCGCACATCTCTCTTCCCAGCTGTCAAACTGCTCCATCGTCATTGACTGCTCCCATCATCTCTTCCCGCCCCCGCCCCGTCCAAATTTCCAGACGACACAAGCTGCAGGCATGGGCGAGGGCGGGCATCAGTCTTCTTCCTTGCTTTTTTGTCCAGTTGATGATGATTGCTGATTGGATGCCGCCGATACTGGCTGCTGCTGATATGACGATGATGCTGATGCTGACGACGATGATGACTGGATGATGATGAGAACCGCGATGTGTGGCGGCATTTAGTGCGCATCATCACCACAGAAAACATACGAAGCCAAAAATCCTCTCCTCATTCAACTTTGTACGATGAACTTTTGCGCTGAGCGGATGGCGAAAGCCGCACCACCGCACCACCAGAGTCACGGAAAGGCCGAAAAAATGGCTCTTCAAGTACCTGGCCCCTGCTCCACAAAATTATGGGATGCGCCGAATTTTTATTAATAATGAATTTTTTTGTGACGTCCCATAATTTTTCGGACCCAGTCCCCACTTCAAGAGAACCTGGGAGGGGCGGACCTTCGCCAGCTGATCGCGCGGCAGAGCGTGCATCAGGCTCGTCACCTGCTCGTTGAGCGGGGCCCAGGGCCCGACCGCACCGGCCGCAGCAGTCGAGGGCTGTGGGAGGGCAGCCCCGGCCGTACCGGCAGCTGCAATGGCTTTTTGCAGAAGCGCACTGCAGGGATGATGATGTGGCGTGTAGAGGCTGGAATGAGGACGGACCCTGACGGTGTCCTGCTCGGCGCCCCGTCTGATGAGCATGGCTGCTGTCTGATTGGCGCCCGTCCCGACCCATCATCATCGATTGATGCCCAGGACGATCATCTTCGTGTTTTTTGGAGGATTTTTGGTGGTTTTTTTTTGGTGGTTTTTGGTGATTTTTTTGTTTTTGGTGGTTTTTTGGTGGTTTTTTTGGTGGTTTTTTTGATGGTTTTTGGTGGTTTTTGGTGGTTTTTGGTGGTTTTTGGGGGGGGGGGGTTAGACACACACCGACATGAGGACGGACCCTGGACGGTGTCCTGCTCGGCGCTCCGTCTGATGAGCATGGCGGCAGTCTGATTGGCCCCCGTTCCAACCAGCAGCGCCTCTGCTAGATCCACTACGGCACGGTCGAGGCCGAGGATGGCTGTCAGGCCGGCCGGCTGGGTCAGAGGGGGCGGCGGGGCGGCCGGAGTGGGAGCGGAGGGTGACGGCTGGGGTGGCGGTGCGAAAAATCGGGGGAGAGGACGAGAACATGAGCAAAAACAGGAGGGACGGGAGGGGAAGCATCTTGGAATCGATCAATAATGCAGCCGCCCATCATCACCCAAGTTCTGACGACGGCTGCTGGGACGAGAACACGGTTCCACAATTTGACTACGTATTCATCATCATCCAGTCATCATCAGCATCATCATCATCCGATCATCATCATCATCATCCGATCATCACCATCCAATCATCATCATCATCCAATCATCATCATCATCATCATCATCATCATCATCATCATCATCATCATCATCATCATCATCATCATCATCATCATCATCATCATCATCATCATCATCATCATCATCATCATCATCATCATCATCATCATCATCATCATCATCATCATCATCATCATCATCATCATCATCATCATCATCATCATCATCATCATCATCATCATCATCATCATCATCATCATCATCATCATCATCATCATCATCATCATCATCATCATCATCATCATCATCATCATCCAATCATCATCATCATCATCCAATCATCATCATCATCATCATCCAATCATCATCATCACCATCATCATCATCAACCACTCGCCCACGACCTGTTGCTTTGCGCCCCGTTTGCTGGGCGGCGGCGGCAGTGGCAGCGTGGCCTGCGGGACGGCGGGCACGGGCTGCGAGTGGGCGTCCCAGTGCACAAGGCACTTGACATACGCACCCAAGAAGACCCGGACTGCGGCAATTCCCTGCAGCCGCGCCAGGAGAGGGGCCTGGGGGCTGGCAGGCAGGGCGGTGCACAGGCTGTGGGCCAGGCGGAGGGCCACGAGTGCCAGCCGACGATCGGTGTGCAGGGCGCTCAGATCGGACTGGTCACGAGGCGAGGCGGCCTGTGTGGTGGTTGGGTGGGTTCGGGCGGGGGGCGGCAGGTGGTGTGTGTGCGTGTGTGTGTTGTACAGAAGCAGAAGCAAGAAGGACGATGTTGAAAGGGACAAGTTGGTGTGAACAGGGGAGTTCACACCAACAGGCGCCTCGCACCAGCCGGGTTGGCCGGTGCGAGGCGCTGCACGGCAGGAAGAGGCCCAGGCTGCATGGCAAGAAGGGGTTGCTGGGAGTGGCTGAACGAGCGGGGGCTGGTTGCTGCGAACGGGGACCAGAGGAGCTGACGGTGGGGCAACGGCGAACGGCAGGGCACGGAGGCGGAGAGACACTCGTTGGGGCCAGGCCGGCAGCATCAGAAGGACAGGGGCAGGCTCGAACAGGGCGTGAAGTGGACGCCAGACCAGCGTCATGCAGTGGGGGGTAGCATGCCGTGATATCACCACACGAACAAACGCACTGAAGCACACCAACATCCACCCATGGTGGAGACTGCGACACGGTGGGAAGTTCCCCAGAGAGGGCACGCCATAAACACAAAGGATGGGTACGGACCTTTTTCGATCGGGTGTGTAATTAACGTGTCGATGACGAGCATCGACGTAACGAACGACGGGACGGGACGACGGGACAGGACAAACAGGACGGGACGACGGGGCGGGACGACGGAACGGGGCGGAACACCACGAACGTAGACGAACGACCAGGGCAGGCCGAACGACAGTGTAGAACGCGACGACAGGGCCGGAGTGTGGAGGATGTGGGGGGGATCAGAGTTGGGAGAAAGGGAGAAAGAAAACGGTCCATCCCCGAGAGACAGGGAGTGGATCCGGAAAAGTGTAGTGGCACCCAAATGGGTGTGTAGGTGTGTGTGTGTGTCATGAGTGGCGCCGTGAACCCAGCACCAAACAACCAATAACAACAATATGACAGCAACGCGTAGGAGAGAAGCAATCCGAGCGAAGAAGGACAACGATTCGAAACAGCAACGCAAGCAGGAGTGATTTTTTGCGGAATGCGAGCAAATTCACAGCATGTCTCTGTGAAATCGGAGGAAACAGAGGGAGGAAACAGGGAGGAAAACAGGGAGGAAACAGGGAGGAGAGAACATGCTGTGTATTTGCGAGGGCGCAGGGAAACGAGGAGGAAACAGGAGGGTCGGAATGACAGACTTCGCTGGGCGATGGCGTTTGAACAGTAGCAGCAGCAGCAGCGCTCGCCACCCCTCCAGCAGCACCGCCACCGCCACCACCCATCACCTGCTGCTCCTGCTCCTGCTCGGCCATCTGTCGGGCCATCACCACAGCCCATTCCTGCAGCCATTCCTCCAGGCACTGGCAGGTCAGCGCCGCCAGCTCACCATCCGCCCCGCCCGGCTCAGCCAAGATCACGCGCTCAAGCTGTGCGGGCAGGTCAGTGGCAGGGGTGGAGATTGGGCTGGTGGCAGTGGACACAACAACGGCTGCCGTCGCGTCGTGCCGTTCAAAGCGGCGCTGCTCGTCCGCAGGGAGCCCGGCCAGCCATCCCGTGCCAAAGGCCACCAGCGGGTCGTGGCGGCGGGCCGTCGTCGTTGTCCGATCCTCATCGTCATCATCATCATCATCAGGGGTGGCAGTGCCACCGCAGGTCTGCAGCTGGCTAGCGAGCGGGGCCAGGCAGGGCTCGAGCAGACAACGCAGGGCGAAGGCGCGAAGGCCGGTGTTTGCCAGGGAAACGGAGAGGTCGGACGGGGCAACGATTGGTGTTGTTGATGATGATGATGGGGACTTGCGGAGAACATCAAGAAGAAGGCGGGACGAGGCGACGGAGAGCGAGCGGCTGGCGGCTGGTCGGAGGAAGGGAGATGATGATGATGATGATGATGATGATGATGATGATGATGATGATGATGATGATGATGATGATGATGATGATGATGATGATGATGATGATGATGATGATGATGATGATGATGATGATGATGATGATGATGATGATGATGATGATGATGATGATGATGATGATGATGATGATGATGATGATGATGATGATGATGATGATGATGATGATGATGATGATGATGATGATGATGATGATGATGATGATGATGATGATGATGATGATGATGATGATGATGATGATGATGATGATGATGATGATGATGATGATGATGATGATGATGATTGATGATGATGACTGGGTGATGATGATGATGATGATGATGATGATCGGATGATGATGATGATGATGATGATGATGATGATGGAAGATTGCATGATGAAGGCGAGGGCAGAGGGCGAGACGGAACTGTGAGTGCCGGCGAGGGAGAACGAGACCCCGCCGACGGTAGTCAGATAGCTGCCCAGGAAACTGCTCAGCTTCTGTCGCAGCATGGCCGCCTGTGTCAGAAAACAGCAGCCAAAGCACCAGCGCCAACCACCATCAGAAGCAAGAGCATCAGAGGGCAGCAGAGGAAGCTGCTGGTGGGCTGGTGGGCTGGTGGGCTGGTGGGCTGGTGGGCTGGTGGGCTGGTGGGCTGGTGGGCTGGGGGGCTGGTGGGCTGGTGGGCTGGTGGGCTGGGGGACCTTGGCTGTCACCTGGTGCACCCGCTGCACAGCCGCCGGGTCGGGGCTCAGCACGAAGCCAGGCGGGTGGGCCTCGCGACAGCTGATGCAGCGCTGGAAGCGCTCCGCACAGGCCCGGCAGCAGGGCGGGGTGCACTGGCCCTTGGGGCACACCTGGCAGATGGAATGGGGGGACGATTTGGTACGTGATGATGTGATCGTTTGGTGGTGGCGATTTGGTGGTGGTTTGCTGGTTGGGTGATTTGGAGTGGTGAGATTAGGCCTCGCAAAGTACTGTCGCGCGATGTGAAGGCGGAGTAACGTTTCAATCACCAGGTGGGTACAGCAGGCAAGGCAGGCAGGCAGGCAGGCAGGCAGGCAGGCAGGCAGGCAGGCAGGCGAGGCGGACCTTGACAGGCTCATGTTCTTCGCCATCCATCGGACACATGCAGCACTGGCAGAGCGCATCGGCCAACACATCGTCCACCACTTGCTGGAAGTGGGCCACCAGGAAATCGATCGTGCTTGCCGTCCGGGGCACGTTCAGTGTCGACTCGCGACGGACGGGTGGGCGCGCCGCCGCTACTGCGGTGGGTGGGACGGGAGCCTGCTGCTGCTGTTGCTGTTGTTGTTGCTGTTCCTGCTGCTGCTGCTGCTGCTGCTGCTGCTGTGCGAGTGGCGGGGGGTTCATGGCAGCCAGCAATGGGTCCTCAGCACAGAGGCGCTGGTAGAGGGAGGTGAGCAGGGCGCGGGGCAGTTCCAGGGGCAGCACCAGGTCACGGGCGAAGTGCTGGCAGAAGACAAGCAGGCGCCACTGATGGGCAAGGGCGGTGGATGATGATGATGATGATGATGATGATGATGATGATGATGATGTTGTTGTTGTTGTTGTTGTTGTTGTTGTTGTTGTTGTTGTTGTTGTTGTTGTTGACGCGGCGGTGGCGGTGGCGGCGGCTGGCTGGACGATGACGAAATCGAGCGAGTCGATGGCCGTGAGGAGCCCCGTGACGGCCGGGTCGAGCTGGCTGATGGCCCGGCACCAGGACAGGGCTGCGGAGAGGAGAGATTGGGGAAGAAAGAAGGGGGGTGAGGGGGAATGGTGAGAAATTTGCCGTTTTTTGAATGTGTCAGTTTTGTATGAATGTATCATGACATTTTGTGTGAATTGTGACAGTCAGTTTTGTTTGAACGTGACAGTCAGGTTTTGAGTGTCATGACATTTTGTTTGAATGTGTCAGATCCATGCTGTGTATTTGCGAAGGCGCAGGCGAGTTTTATTTGAACGTGTCAGTCAGTTTCTTTGAATCTGTCAGTTTTGTTTGAACGTGTCAGTCAGGTGTTTTTGAATGCGTCAGTCAGTTTTCTTTGAATGTTTCAGTCAGTTTTGTTTGAATGTGTCAGTCAGTTTTGTTTGACCATGTCTCGGCACCACGACAGGACTGCAGACGATCCGAGATATGTTGGTGATTGTCATTCCTGAATGAGCGTCAATCTGTGAGGACCGCCTGACTCGCGCCGCCCTTATGTACGTCGGGCACACCGGAAATATTATGGGAGGTATCCCATATTTTTTTGGTCAGCCCGGGTGGGTCAAGAACCGGCCCTCCCCCCAAAACAAACAAACACACGCAGACACAAAACGACGCTTTTGTGTGGATGTGTGAAAGGACGGACCGGTGGCCAGCCGATCGAAGGCATCGGGGGCGCTCGGGACCAGCTGGCTGAAGACGTGCTGCAGCAGCAGCACCAGCACCGACTGGGGCCTCGCGGGCACGAACTAGAGGAGGATGGATGGATGGGATGGATGGCGCCGATAGATGAGGTTCCAGCATCCCAGACTGAACCGGATTCTTGGAGGATACCCCAAAGATGCGCGAACGAGGATGGCGAAACACTCGAACAGTGGGGAAAAAAAAAACAGTCGGAGGCACGCGGAAAATCACCCTGAGAACGTTTCGCACAGTAACATTCGGGGGAAAGTGCCTGCGATTTTTCCGGGATCAGGTGTTCCAGATCGTCTTTGATGGACCCCATTCATTGATTTGTGGGGGTCCGGGTTGGTGTTTAATATCGAGCTGGTGACCGGCGAACGCCCGACGCCCACAACGAAGCGATGTCCAATGTCAGAGACAATATGCAGTGTTTGGGAGGCGGTTAACAATATCTGACACGACGTGGGAATATTGGCGAGGGGGCGCAGGTGACAAATTCAAGAAAAAAAAAGATTTCGTCCTCGTGTCATCATCACCAAGCGAAGACACGAACTGGGGCTTGCAAAACCACGTTATCACTCGCCCCAACCACCACACATGAAAAAATCATTCCAATTCCAACTGGGGGTGCAGACCGCCTCGAGCTCCCTGTCCCGGCGGTTGCGTTCATGATCGAAGAATTCGCCCAGTGGCCGCAACAGCGGGAATTTGGCGTGGAGCACGAGGGCCTGGCCCAGGGGCTCCTCCCACTGCCACAGCAGGGCCTGCAGGCGGCCAGCCGTGGCGGGCAGGCAGAGGCCAGCGCCCGAGACGGCCACCAGAAGGTTCTGGGCCAACTGGGACAGACTGTGGGAGGCAGAAAGGGGGATGGGAAGATGAGGTGAGGTGGGTCACCGGAAAATTATGGGATGCCGAAGAAAAAAAATATAATAATAATAATAAAAACGGAGTCTGTGGGACAGACTGTGGGAGGCAGAAAGAGGGATGGGAAGATGAGGTGAGTTGAGTCACCGGAAAATTATGGGATGCCGAAAAAAAAAAAAAAAAGTTTTCTGATTCCGTTCATATTCGTTTTTCTCCATCCAATTTCATCGAGTGCGTTTGATCAAAACATGAGGTCCCACCCGTGTCAAAAAAACAAAACAAAAACAGTAGGGCATCCAATCTGCTCTGTAAGCAAGGCAATTCGAGACGGCCAGACAGGATCCTGTTTCCTGCTGGAATTCGCAACTTCAGTCATGTCTTGTTCGAGTCCGAGAAAGAATTGGTGCGCAAACATCGCGAAGAAATGGAGCGCCTGCAACAGAAGAAGAAGGTACTGGGATGGACTGGGTGGGATGGACTGTGGATGGGTCACCGGAAAATTATGGGATGCCAAGAAAAAAAAAAAGTAGTCCACCAGCAACCCGCAAACTGACTCTGCCGCTGCTGGAGGAGAGAAATGCGGCCGGGGAAAAAAACAAAAAAACGCGGAGCCGACCGGAATTGAACCGGTGACCCAAAGGCCCGCAACCTTCTGCTCTTCCCTCTGAGCTACAGCTCCATCATCATCATTCGATGACTTTGGTCGGAAAAATCGTGGAGCTGACCGGAGTTGAACCGGTGTCCAAAAGGGCTGCGACCTCCTGCTCTTCCCCCTGAGCTACAGCTCCATTCTCCACAAAATGATGGAGCCGACCGGAGTTGAACCGGTGACCCAAAGGCATCTGGCCTCCCGCTCTCCCCCCTGAGCTACAGCTCCGTCCCACACAAAATATCTGTTGGAGCCGACCGGAGTTGAACCAGTGACCCAAAGGCTGGGCGCCTAATGCTCTTCCCCCTGAGCTACGGCTCCTTTCCGCCCGCGTCCAGGAAAATCTTTGGAGTCGACCGGAGTCGAACCGGTGACCAATGAGTCGACAGCCGAAGTCGAGGCAGGATAGGTGCTATAACTCCTTGTTCTTCATAATGAACACCACACAATGCAGAAAAATAAACCAATCCTAAAATGGTCACGACGGACAGCGTGTCCAATACGTGTCCATAAATCATAACAAAAATAGGGGAGAGAGGTCAAAGGGAGTCTAGAACTTTGGCCGAAGCCAAAAAATTAAACACGCACAGGAAGGGGGTGAGATGCGCGTGAACGGCCAGATGCGTTGCGCATCCGAATCTCCGAAAACCGTTGAGAGATTTCCGGGTCAACGGTCCATGATCGAACCGTGAAGTGACCCCACTTTGGGCTTCGGAAGAGGTCCGAAAGGGGGTGGTAAAAGTAGCGGAGGCGAAAAAACAACAGGGAAAAAGTTGAAAAGTGCGGTCGGACCGTTCCCGCCCAATTCCGAGTACTTAAGGGGCGCCCCGGACCAGCACAGTGCCTTCGTTTTGGAGTGGTGTTCTCCGTGACGAGTCAAGTGGCAGAGGCGGTTGGATGGCGTACGAACCCCGACAGTAGCAGGAGTAGGTGCGGGTGGGCCCGAAAGCGAGAAGGGAGCAGAAAAATGAGGGAGAACAGGTTGGTAGCACCTATCTGCCTCGACTTCGGCTGTCGACTCACTATCCATCGTAGACTCAGGATAGCAGGCGACAGCCTCCGTCTTCGGCAGTCTAGGTGCTATCACATGCAGAGAGGGGAGAAAAGAAGAACCCCAAGTGCAGCACAGCATCTAATCGGCTGGCCGCAAAAATCAGGGAAATGAAAAGTCCCAACATGGCATGCCAAGCCAGCATCTAGTCGGCCGGCGGCAGCAGGAGAAACAGAAAAACAGAAAAAGATAGACAAAAGGGCCTTGGAGGCCCCTCAAAAGCAGTCAAAAGCGGGCTGGCTCGACGATTCCTCCCCGGGCTCGTCGTTCTCGCCGTCGTCAGAGGGTCGGCTGCCCCGCGGCGGCGCGGAGCGGCGGATGGCGCCCGGCTGGGGCGGCGGGTGGTGCGCGGGCGCCGGCGTGGCGCCGGCGTGCTGGTTGCATCGCCCGAAGGAGCCTCCTCGTCGTTGTCGTCGTCCTGAACGACCGGCGCACGATGCCTCCGCGGAGCCGCCGGACGGTGGCGCGGCGTGGCCGACAGGGAGAGCGACGAGGCAGGCGAGGCCGGTGCGGGCGGCGCCGGCGGAAGTGCCGGGCGAATGGCCTGGACGAGGTCGGTCTCGGCGGACGGCGCGGCAGGTGCGCCCGCGACGGCGGCGTTGCGCTGGGGCGGCACCGTGGCGAACATGAGATCGGTGAAGTTGCTGTCGACGCCCGTCTGCACGTAGTGCTGCGCAAACACTTTGGCCGAAGCCCATCGGCCCAGGTGCAGGATCTTGTCGGGCATGACCTCGCGCGCGATGGCCCAGCTGGCACCCCCACGTCGGAAGCCTCGCGCCGACAGGAGCGAGCGATCGCCCCCGCCGGCGACGATGACCTCGTTGAGGATGTGGCTGACGGTGGCCGGCTTGACGCCCTCGTAGGGCCGGCGCAGCTGGATGATGACCCGCGACGGTCCTGGCGGGTCGGGCCGCATGGCCCCTGTGCGGCGGAGCCAGCATTGGTAGCAGCCGACCGGGTCAAGGAGCGCATCGGCTGCGCGCCAGATGGTAACGGAGGCGCCCTGCGCGGTGTAGTCGTTCTTGAATCCCAGCAGGCAGACGACCAGCCGATCGGCGGCCGGCGGAATGGCCACCTGTGAGACAGTGGGCAGAGTCACGTCGGAGGGCCGCAGCAGCGCCAGGAAGGCCAGCAGGGCGACCAGCTTGGCGCGGAGGCGCTCGAGTGGGAGCGCCTCGTTCGGGCCCCACTGATGGAAGAGCTCCACCAGCAGGGTGGGCGGCACAGGCAGCCCCTTCTGGACGGGCTGCGTGGTACGGCGCAGGCGGATGGCCTTGCGGAGGCGGCCATAGAGGTGGTCGCGCGCCGGGGAGGGCACCCCAAGTGCGTCGTGGATCAGGTTGACCACGGTGGAGATGAGCGACAAGGTCGACCGGGGCCGGCAGCTGGCCCGGGTGGCCTCATCGGTGTAGTCGGCCAGAGCGCTCACAGGCATGGGCACCAGCGGGATGCCCCGGCCGGCGCAGAACCGGGCCAGGGCACGTAGCCGGTTGGTGAGGCTCTTCTCGGTGGTGGGCTTTACAGCAGCCGAGACAAGTAGCTGGCGACCTTGGGCGCTCCAATGGGCCGCACCGGCCGCCCAGAAATCCTGAAGGCGCAGACGCGCCAGCTGAGGTTCTTCGTCGGCTCCGAGTGGCCGGAAGCAGCCGGGCGGAAGGCCCGCGGGTCCTGCGGCAGGAGCACGGGCCAGTCCACCGTCAGGGCCAGCAGCAGGGGCCACCAGGGCTGGCTCGGCCAGACCGGGGCCAGCAGGGTGCACTCGACCCCGGGCCCAGAGTACTGCAGGTGGCGTAGTACGCGGTGGATCTGCGAAAAGGGGGGGTTGACCCAGCTGTTCTCGCCGGGCTCCCACCGGGCCGAAAACGTGTCGGCGCGCAGGGACTGCACATCGCGGTGGCGGCTCTCGTAGCGGGGCACCTGTCGCGTCGCGAAGGTGGCCATGCGGTCGATCGAGTGCGGGCCCCAGAGCCTGTCCAGCGAGCGGAACAGCGCCGGGTGGAGCATCCAGTCGCTGCGGTCGAAGTCCCGCGAGAGCTGGTCCGCCGTGGTATTCGTCACGCCCGCCACGTGCTCGGCCTGCAGGGTGATCCCGTGGCGCGCTGCAAGGGCGTGGATGGCCCGGGCGATCCCGTCCAGGGCCGGGTTGAGGCGGCCAAACCCGTTGAGGTGGGCCACTGTCGTCGCGTTGTCGACCTGGAAGAGCACCGTGCGGCCCCGCCAGGCCGGCGTCGCGGCCCAGATGCGCAGGGCGTTGAGCACGGCCATGCTCTCGCGCTGGTTGATGGGCGTCTCGCGCATGACGCCCGTCCAGGGGCCCTGGGCTGTCTCGTTGCGCTCGATCCAGCAGGCCCCCCAGCCGATGTCCGAGGCGTCCGTGGCGCAGGTCAGGTCGGCCGGCGCCGGGAGCGGACAGGCCCCGTTCCAGCCCTCGAGGCCCTCCAGCCACCAGCGGAGGTCTCCCCGGGCCGGCTCGTCCAGCATCACGCAGCAGTGCCAGTTGGGGGCCGCTGCGACCACGCGGTAGACGTTGCGCAGGAGGAACTTGGCCGGGGCCACCGCCCGCGAGACGGACAGGCAGAGGCCCGCCACATGGGCCACCCGGCGCACGTGGGGCCGCGAGCAGCGCAGCAGTCGGGCGATCTCGTGTCGGATGGTGCGCCGCTTCTCGGCGGGCACGCAGTAGCGCACCTGGGGGCGGTCTCGACCTCGTACCCCAGGAACTGCTGCCGCGGGCGGGCGCATGGCACTTCTCCAGCTTGAGGTTCATGCCCGCCTGCTCCATCACGGCCACGAAGCGCGCCCACTCGCGATCGGCCTCGGCCGGCCGACTGGCCACGATGAAGTCGTCGATGTAGGAGAGCATCCGCAGGCCGCACGAGGGGCCCCGGAGGTACTCGCAGAGGGCCTGAGAAACTTGGTAAAGGCCCAAGGCGCACAGGAGAGGCCGAACGGGAGAACCGTGTAGACGTAGTAGCGGCCCCGCCAGGCGAACCCCAAGAGCTGCTGGTCGTCGGGGTGAATGCGCAGGTGATGGTAGCCCTCGGAGAGGTCCGCCGTCGAGATGTAGTCCCCGTCGCGCAGCAGAGGCGCCAGCGTGGTCAGGTCCTCCAGCTTGAAGGCCGGCGCCTGGACAAAAGAGTTGACGAAGCGCATGTCGATGCAGAGCCTCAGCTTCCCGTTCTTCTTCGGCGCGCACGTCAGCGGGGAGATGTTGTGGGTGGCACCTGGACGGGTCGGATTGCGCCCGTCCCGAGGAGGCGAGCCACCTCCTGGTCGACGAAGGAGGCGTGCTCGGGGTGCACGTAGTTGGGCAAATGGGAGCGGCACGGCTTGCAAAGGAGCGGGATGCGGAAGCCGTGCAAGAGCCAGTTGTGCACGGGGCGGGGCAAGTGAAAATGCTCCTCCCAGAAGGCCCGGAAGGGCGGGAGGAGGGACGCCCGGTGCTGAAGCAAGGTGGTGGCGGTGGTGGCGATGCGGCCGGTGGTGATGGGGAATGGTCGCACCGTGGCGGCAGCGGCGAGGAGGGTGGCGGTGTTGGTGGTGGAGATGGCGGACCCCGTTGCTGCCGCGGCGCGCGGGCTCTGCGCGCCGTTACTGCTCGCCGGCGCCGTCCGACTGCGCCTGCTGGCGCCCGCCGGCGGAGCCGTTGTTGCTGCCACCATTGTCGAAGCGGCGCCGCTGCGGGAAGCTGCGCTGCTGGCGCTGGGCAAAGCCGTTGAACCGGTCGCCGCCTCGGCCGAACCCGCCGCCGAAACTGCGCCCGCCGAAGCCGCCATGGCCACTCGACGAGCGGAAGTCGTTCCCGCCACGATCGCGGCCCCGCCCGTACGGCGCCCGCCGGCCTGGCCGCCGCGTTGCTGCTGCTGCTGGCCGGGCAGGGCGCGCATGCCCTGAGCGAGGCGGATGGCGAAGTCGAGCTGCTGGAGGTTCTGGCCCGTGGCGACCTCGGGAGCGGTGCGGACATACTCGTACATGCGGGCCACATCGGGTGCAAGAGCCGTATGCACCCAGGCGAGCCGCTTGCGGTCCACGATGGCGGCGGCAATGGCGCGAGCAAAGCAAGAGAGGGCGGCGCGCAAGTCCTCCTCGGTGCAGGGCAGGCGCGCCAGCCGCTCAAGGTTGAGCGATTCCCGGTGAAGGCGCTGGAGAAAGCGGAATTCAGCCCTGGACTCGCGGGCGAGGCCCGTGACCGAGCCGAGCTGGGGAAGTCGCTGGACACAGGGACGCCCCGGACGAAGGCCCGGGAGCGCTCCAGTGCGAGCCTGTCAGAGGCCTCGCGGTCGCCAGGTTGCTGCTGCTGCGGGTCTGCGGCCCGCCGCTGGTCATCCTCGTCGTTGGCGGCGGCAGCATCGTCCTCGTCCGTGAAGTCGCCCTCGGCGGCGCCATCGTCGCCGCTGGGCGGATCGGCCTCCCTGGAAAGGTCCCGGGGCGGCAAGAGCGAGTCGTCTGAAGTCGGCCGGCGCAGCGGCGGAAGTGCCAGACGGAGCGGCCGGCCCACGGGTGACAGGGACCCGCTGGCCGACGCCTGGCATGGCCGAAGCGCGGGCGGCACTCGCAGCAGTGAGCTGGGACTCGTCCGGAAGCAGGTTGGACGGGGCAGGAGCAGGGGCCTGGTCGGGCCGAAAAACGAGAGCGGAGCAGGCTCATCCGCGGCCGGTACGGCGGCAGCACCACCGGCACCCGGGGGCACCAGCGGCACCGCGGGCAGCGAAGCCGGCCTTCTGGGCCGAAGGCAAGGTCGCGGAGGCAGCAGCGGCGGCCGCAATCATGGCCCGCTGCTGACCGAGAATGTCCCCAGCGAGGCCTCGATCACACGCCGGATGTGGGCGTTGAGGCCTTCAAGGGACATGGGACAATCCGCAGAGTGATTCTGCAGGGCCGGGGTATGCACGGGAGGCCCAGGGGGGGGCCGCAGGAGGGCTCCCTCAGACCCGCTCATGCGCACCCCGTCATCATCGAGGTCCGTGAAAGGTGCCGTAGCGGTCGCCGTGGCCGGGCCGGGTGCAGCCTGCGTAGCGGAAGCAGCCTGGCGGCCAGCCGCCGCCGAAACGGTACTCGAAGAGCCAGAGCCGATGGGGGTCGGATTGGGCGTCCCAGGAGTGGGGACCTTGATGATGAGCTTGGGCATCGGAGGGTCCTGAAGTCGATGAGTAGAGGCCATTGTAGTCGTAGTCCTTGAAAAACGGGTGTTCACCACGAAAAACGAAGGCACTGTGCTGGTCCGGGGCGCCCCCTTAAGTACTCGGAATTGGGCGGGAACGGTCCGACCGCACTTTTCAACTTTTTCCCTGTTGTTTTTTCGCCTCCGCTACTTTTACCACCCCCTTTCGGACCTCTTCCGAAGCCCAAAGTGGGGTCACTTCACGGTTCGATCATGGACCGTTGACCCGGAAATCTCTCAACGGTTTTCGGAGATTCGGATGCGCAACGCATCTGGCCGTTCACGCGCATCTCACCCCCTTCCTGTGCGTGTTTAATTTTTTGGCTTCGGCCAAAGTTCTAGACTCCCTTTGACCTCTCTCCCCTATTTTTGTTATGATTTATGGACACGTATTGGACACGCTGTCCGTCGTGACCATTTTAGGATTGGTTTATTTTTCTGCATTGTGTGGTGTTCATTATGAAGAACAAGGAGTTATAGCACCTAGACTGCCGAAGACGGAGGCTGTCGCCTGCTATCCTGAGTCTACGATGGATAGAAGGACAGCACCTAATGCTCTTCCTACTGAGCTACGACTCCTCTCTCACCAGAATCATCATCCAATTCACCCAATCATCGTCATCATCGTCATCGTCATCCCATTCATCCAATCATCCCATCCCATCCATCCCATCATCCCAATCATCCCAATCATCCAATCATCCAATCATCCCCAATCATCCCAATCATCCCAATCATCATCATCCCATCCCATCATCCCAATCATCCCATCATCCCCCATCATCCCATCATCCCATCATCCCATCATCCCATCATCCCATCATCCCATCATCCCATCATCCCATCATCCCATCATCCCAATCATCCCAATCATCCCATCATCCAATCATCCCCAATCATCACAATCATCCCAATCATCATCATCCCATCATCCCATCATCCCATCATCCCCCATCATCCCATCATCCCATCATCCCCCATCATCCCATCATCCCATCATCCCCATCATCCCATCATCCCATCATCCCCCATCATCCCATCATCCCATCATCCCATCATCCCATCATCCCATCATCCCATCATCCCCCATCATCCCATCATCCCCCATCATCCCCCATCCTCCCATCATCCCATCATCCCAATCATCCCAATCATCCCATCATCCCATCATCCCATCATCCCATCATCATCAACAACAACACCCCCAGAAGTCCAGACCATGCATAGCCCATGTGGGCCGTGGCACTTGGCGATGTCTCCGTCACCATCCCATGAGCGTAACTCAGCGAAGCCGCGAGCGAACTGCCTGTGGTCAGGATGTCGCCCCCGCCGGGTGCGTTGGGGGCGCCGGCTCCGTGCAGCGCAAGCTGAATGCAGTCCAGGAAGTAGGCGTTGAGAAGGGGGCCCTGCAGCTGGGCCAGCTCGGGGAAGCTCGTGTGGACCAGGGACTACACGGATTTGAGAAGAAGAAGAAATTGTTGGCGATGATGATTTTGATGTTGGTGTTGGTGTTGGTGTTGGTGTTGATGGTGATGTTGGTGATGTTGATGTTGATGTTGTTAGGGATGGTGATGGTGATCGTGATGGTTGGTGATGATGTTGATGTTGATGTTGGTTGGTGATGTTGGTGATGCTGGTGATGATGGTGATGATGTTGGTTGATAATGTTGGTTGGTGATGGTGATGTTGGTGATGATGTTGGTGATGGTGGTGATGATGGTGATGATGTTGGTTGATAATGTTGGTTGGTGATGGTGATGTTGGTGATGATGTTGGTGATGATGGTGATGTTGGTGATGATGTTGGTGATGATGTTGATGTTGATGTTGATGTTGATGTTGATGTTGATGTTGATGTTGATGTTGATGTTGATGTTGATGTTGATGTTGATGTTGATGTTGATGTTGATGTTGATGTTGATGTTGATGTTGATGTTGTTGATGATGGCGCCAAGACGGACCTCGACGGCGTCGCTATTAAAGCCGGAATCGCGCGCCTCCCGTCGGACGACCTCCTCGAGTCGCCGAATGAAGTGGAAACTGAACGGGAACTGCAGACGGCCCCGGAATTTGGGGCCCGTTTCGCGGGGCGCGCCTGGAAGGGAAACGGGAAAAGGCAGAGGAATTTGATGTTTGGAGGCGACGAGTCAATTCTGGACAATATAAAGTTGCACGAGCTGCATCATAAAATTATGGGACCAGTCCCATAACAAATCCAACCAGTCCCGTCACCCAAATAGGCCCCACCCCAAACCAAAAAACCCGCAGCAAGACCCGCATCAAAAAATAATGGGACCAGTCCCATAACAATTCCAACAAGGCCCGCCCCCCAAATCGGCCCCACCCCAAACCCACACCACACACAGACCACCCAGGGCACTCGCATCAAGGCTTCCCGCCGCTGGGTCGACCAGCAGCGCCAACAAGCCGCCCTTGGGCACAAAGCGACCCTGGGCGGGCAGTCCCATCACACGTGGCGACTGCAGCAGCGACAGCCAGAGCTCGCGGATGGTGGGCTGGCTGCTGGGCGGCGGTGCTTGGGCTGCGGCTGCGGGGCGGGGCGCAAGGCCGCCAAGGTGCTTGGGAGCGGCGTAGTTGGGCGAACTGGACTCCAGGAAGAGATCTGTGCGGGTGGAGGTGGTGGCGGGCGTTGATTGAGGGGTTGGGGAGATAGGGGATGGGGGATGGGGGGGAACACACAATGACAATAAAACGGATGGAACTGTTGGTATTTAATCCGATTTCTGGCCCAATTTGATCCGAATTTTGAAATTTTATCCGAATTTAATCCGAATTTAATCCGATTTTTGACAAGAACGAAGGGCAGATCAGTATGACAGAACGGACCGAGGTTGTTGTACGAGTCCAGGAAGGCGACCATCCGTGTGTCTGTGTCTGTCCGAATTTCCTCCGAATTGTCTCCGAATTTTCTCCGAATTTTGTGTCCAAATTTTGAATTTTGTATTTGACAAGAACGAAGCGCAGATCAGGGTGGCGTTACGGACCGAGGTTGTTGTACGAGTCCAGGAAGGCGACCATCCGTGTGAAGACACTGCGCACGGCGTGGGCGAGGCACTCGGTCAGGAAGCGACGCAGGGTCGACGAGCAGCTCTGGGTGAAGCTAGGTGCTGTCAGCAGGGCGTCCGTCCAGTGGACATGGGCCGAGTCTGGAAATGAATGAGAAGATGATGATGATTGACTGGAAGATATAATGATGACGACGACGACAGCAATAATGATGCAACATCCGTCCAGTGAGCATGGGCCGAGTCTGTGGCGGGTGGGGTGCGGCACCCACCACCCACCCACCACCCTCCACCCACCCAACAACAACAACAACAACAACAACAACAACAACAACATCAACAACAACAACAACAACAACAACAACAACAACAACAACAACAACAACAAGGCACCGCGTGCCATTGCAAACATTCAGGCCAGTGCGACCCGTTTGACAGACCAGCATCCCCGGGCGCGGCGGCGGGCCCAGCGGCCTGTTGGAGACTGGCCACGATCTCGGCCGAGAGGCGCTCCGTCACGGCCTGGCGAAACTCGGGGTCGGCCAGGGATTTCTTGAGGACAACCGCCTTCCGCAGCACATCTGAGGTGGGTGCGGAGTGTGGTGATGGTGGTGAGTGAATGGTGGCGAAACCTGCCTTCCGAAGCACATCTTTTGGGTGTCTGGATCGGATCTCTGATCAATTCATTGTCCGCCTGGCGAAACTCGGGGTCGGCCAGGGGATTTCTTGAGGACAACCGCCTTCCGGAGCACATCTGAGGTGGTGGATGGTGGATAGATGGATGGTGATGCAAAACGCGAGGTCAATGATATTCTCTCTTTTTGTTCACAAACCAGGACGATGGCAGAGCGGCAGGCACAGAGTCCGATGGATGCAGGAATGCACAGAGACCGTCAGAATCGTCCCGCCGTTCATTTCGATACGGACAGATCTCGCTCACCAACCACACAGACAATCCCTGGATGACACAGACAATCCCTGGATGATGACACAGACCGGCAGGCTCATACGACGGATGCAGGAATGCACGGATCCTGCGAGAACATTCATTTCGACAAATATCGCTCCCCAACCACCACATCCAATCCATGATGGCGGACGGACCGGCGGATGCAGATCCCGCGAAAATACATTCGAATCGACACATTGACTCAGCAACCACACAGCAACCACATGATGATCTCGGAAATCGCACCGACATTCAAACCCAACCGCGCACACAATCCCTGATGATGACACAGACCGGCAGGCTCGTAGGCAATCCGGCGGATGCAGTAATGCACGGATCCCTCAAGAATCGCGCCAATGTTGATGCGATGCGGGAACAGAGCCTCAACAGTCTTCTTCTCCTTGCCAACCGCCGCGGGGCCGCCCTCAGGGGGGGCCACCAGGGGCAGCGTAAACAGGTCAGCCGTGGAGAGGACCCCGCCTTCAGCCGCAATCTGCTGGCCGCTCTCGAACTGGACGGGACAGAGGTCATCAACAAAGACGTGTCTCCAGCCGCTGTGGAACTGCAGGTAGTATGAGGCGAAGGGGCTGGCGGGGGCTGCGGGCGGGTTGCTGGTGGGCGAGGGAGCGGGGGAGGGCGGGAGGGCGGTGCTGGCGGCTGGTGTTGGTGTGGCTGTGGTGGCGGGGGCAGGCGAGGCGGCGGCGGCGGCAGGCGGAACGGGAAGATCCGAACTGTGGGATGATGGGCGTGTGTTAGGGCAGAATGTGGTGATGATGATGATGATGATGATGATGATGATGATGATGATGATGATGATGATGATGATGATGATGATGATGATGATGATGATGATGATGATGATGATGATGATGATGATGATGATGATGATGATGATGATGATGATGATGATGATGATGATGATGATGATGATGATGATGATGATGATGATGATGATGATGATGATGATGATGATGATGATGATGATGATGATGATGATGATGATGATGATGATGATGATGATGATGATGATGATGATGATGATGATGATGATGATGATGATGATGATGATGATGATGATGATGATGATGATGATGATGATGATGATGATGATGATGATGATGATGATGATGACATGCATGATTTGATTATCCCGCTTCCATTGGCCTCCAACATCACGTGATACAGCCGCTGCACGGACTGCAACCAGGAAAAGGATGATGATGATGATGATGATGATGATGATGATGATGATGATGATGATGATGATGATTGGATGATGATTGGATGATGATGATTGGATGATGGAGCTTGAATGACGGCGTGTGAGGGTCGTCATCTGGTTCCATGTCGTCACTGTCGAAACAGAACAGTGGATCATCCACTGGTGTTTGGCTCTTGTGCCCGAAGCGCGCATCGCTGTCATACCGCCTGGGTTCGGGCACCTCCCCGTCCCGGTCGGGGTCAATCACCTTCCATTTATGATGATGACTGGATGATGATGATGATGATTGGGGATGGTGATGATGATGACGACGACGATGATGATGCTGGTGATGCTGTGATGATTGGGTGATGCTGCTGCTGTTGGTGTTGGTGTTGGTGTTGGTGGATGATAATGCCCAATGACACTCTTCGGTGCCAATTTGGTGGGTTGTTGATGTTTTGCTGTTGGTGCCCTGTGGTGTCATTCCCCGAGGAGGCACAGACAGTCTCAGAGGACGGGTGCCACTGCAGCACAAGCAGCTGCCCGTCGGGAGCCGAGTGGCCCAGCGCCGACCCGAAGAACCCCCGCAGCCGAGCCACCAGGGCGTGCTCCGAGGTGATCTGCGGAGCAGCAGTGTGAATCGCAGTGAGCAGGGGGGGCGGATGATAAGGGGTGCGGCGGGTCGGAAAAATTATGGGACATGTGTCCCATAATTTTTTTTGGCCATGGTTCATGAGGTGCGGATCGGACCTGATGCAGGGCAACGAGGCCGTCCTCGACCAGGGTCGGCCGCGGGGCCGTCGGGGGCAGGCCGGGCAGCGGTGCCGTCAGGAAGGCTCGCACATCGTCCGAGAGCGGACTTGAGGGGAAAAAAAGGAGAAAGAAAAATAAATTTTTTGGAGCTGAGGGGTTTCGATCCCCTTGCCTCCCGCATGCCATGCGGACGATCTACCAAGTGATCTACAGCCCCAATTTTGTGTCTGCATTGCATGTGAGCGACACCCCAGATCAGGCGCGCCTCAGGTTGGTGCCCGCGCGGCACAAATCATCTGCCATCCCATAATTTTTTCGCTCTTCGGTGAGTTTCAGGGTGCGATGTCATTTGGGGCCTTTCAGGCGTTGGCGGACAATCACAAAGAACCGGGCGAAGAAATTGAGAAAGTCATGTGAATGCACAGAGATGTCATCATCCTGCTCTGCCGAGAGCTACGGGCGTTCCAAATTTGTTGTCCCATCCTGTCTTCATAGATTTTTTTTTTTTTTGACACGGGTGGGACCTCATGTTTGATCAAACGCACTCAGAAAAGGAGGAAATTGGATAACAGAACATGAACGGAATCAGAAAAAACCCATCATTTTTTTTTGTTTTTTTTGCGTCCCATAATTATCCCCGCCCTTCAGTTTCTATATCTTGCGGACGCCCAGACCTGAACGTGGGCATGACCAGCCGCAGGCCAAATTCCTCGGCGGGGCACCAGTGGGCCAGGGCGTAGCCCAGGGCTGCGGCCAGGCTGTCGTGCACCGGGCAGCGGAAGTAGGCCGTCGACCAGTCGGCAGGACGGCGGGCCAGCCGTGGGGTGCTGTTGCAAGGCCCCCACAGAGGGAGGTGGTGACACAATAAGTGCAAGAGTACAGAAGATGATGACTACCACGCCTTCGCGTGCCATGCGTTGCGAGGTCGATGCGATGTGAGACGGAAGTGGACAATCGCAGTCGCATCATGAAAAAGCACAAAATGATGAAAACGGCTTGTCATTCAGTCATTTTGAGACCCTTCGCACACGGTGGACAGGATGGACGGGAGAGCAGACCTGTTTCCAAGCAGCCCCATCATCCCGCTCTCCTGCTGCTGTTGCTGCTGCTGCTGTTCATCAT
>JAPMOS010000152.1:37500-77500 GCA_027972325.1 Paratrimastix pyriformis
TTTCGAGTTCTCTCACAGGATTCTTGTTTTTTGGTCGTCCCATAATCTTGTTGGGTCTGCCACCTTTTATAAAGAATGACTTTGAATTTTTTAGGTCTTCCCATAATTTTATGGGCCTCGTCCTCACCCTATAACCCCACACCCCGCCGCATCATCATCGGACCTCATCCAAGACCACCACCGGAATCGCCCCCCGGCGGCCGTCTCGACGAACCGCGGGGTGGCGAATGTCTGCTGGATGGACTTTGGAACGGATCGCCAACTACCCTGCCCAGCATTGTGGCTGTCGAATAATCAGCGTTTGTTCTTTGTTCTTGTTTTGCAATCCCATAAATTTGTGGTCTGGTCCCAGCCCCGAAACAAGATTCTCAATTTTTTTTTTTGGTCATCCCATAATTTTATGGGTCTCGTCTCGACCTGATCAGGCCACACCTCCAGACCTGATCCAAGACCACCACCCAACCACGCCATCACGGACCGGGTCTTCAGGTTCCTGGCCCAGAGGGCCCCGCACCAGTTCGGATACCACGGGGTGGCCAGAACCAACAAGCAGGCACATGACGGACACATCCAATTTGTTTTGGTGGTCCCATAATTTTTCGGTCTGGTCCGTCCCCCCTGTTTTTTTTTTTTTTTCATCCCATAATTTTCTGGGTCTCGTCCTCTCCCTATACCCCACACCTCCAGACCTCATCCAGCACCACCACCGGAATCGCCCCACCGGCGGCCGTCTGTACGAACCGCCGGGCGCTGGCGAATGTCTGCTGGATGGACTCCGAGTCGGACAGCAGCGAGCACTGGTGCTGGAAGAGCTGGATGGACGGGAATTGGCGAAGGTACTCGTTGGCCGAGGCCGGGCCCAGCATACTGGCTGACAGGATTTGAACGGCGAGGGACTTGCTTGAACCACTGGAGAGGAAGAGCGGAGGGATGGTTGATGATGAGTGAGAGGGTGCTTGATGATGATGATGATGCTTGGTCGATGATCGGATGGTGATGATGATTGGATGATTGGATGATGAGTGGATGATGATGAGTGGATGATGATGATTGGATGATGATGATGATGATGATGATGATGATGATGATGATGATGATGATGATGATGATGATGATGATGATGATGATGATGATGATGATGATGATGATGATGATGATGATGATGATGATGATGATGATGATGATGATGATGATGATGATGATGATGATGATGATGATGATGATGATGATGATGATGATGATGATGATGATGATGATGATTTGGATGATTGGTTGATTGGTTGATTAAGTGATGACGATGGTGACGGTGGTTGGATGATGATGATGATGATAATGATGATTGGATGATGACGATGATGACTGGATGATGATGATTGGATGATGATGATGATTGGATGATGATGATGATTGGATGATGATGATGACTGGATGGTGATGATGTGGTGATGATGATGATGATGATGATGATGATGAAGAGGTTGATGATGATGATGATGATGATGATGATGATGATGATGATGATGATGATGATGATGATGATGATGATGATGATGATGATGATGATGATGATGGTGATGGTGATGGTGATGGTGATGGTGATGATGATGATTGGATGATGATGAGTGGGGGATGGGCATGGGGGGCAGGGGAGGAGGAACGGACGGCTTGCCGACGATGAAGAGCGGCTGGGCGTTCAGAATGCAGATGAACTGGATGGAGGGCCCAGCGCCGGCGAAAAACGGAAGAAAAAAATGTGGAGCGTGAGAATTGGGGAGTCACCGCTGACCCATTCAAAAGGAGTCCCCGAGGAACGTTGCTCCGGTTTTCCGTCTTTTTTGCAGCGAGTATGCCCGCGGGAGAACAACACAGGAAAACAGCACTGCTTCCCTGCAGGGGGTCCAACACATTTTACCCAATCGACAATGATTCCTTCCTTTCCCTCGTCATTGCCTGTGCCCTTCCCGTTTTTTGTTTTTCTCCTGAAGAGGAACCCCCGCCTCCCAAAAAATTATGGGTCGCCCCAAAAAAAAAATTATTTTTTCCCCCGTGTCCCATACTTTTTCGGGGCCGGCCAGACCATCATAAAGAGGTTCTCGGAGAGGGTCTCGTTCATGGCGATGCCTCGCTCGAGGTTCATCAGCCCCACCCAGCCGCCCACCTCCAGCCGGAGGATGCGGTGGAATTCGTCCACCTGCAGGTCGCCCACACTTGGGATGGTCCTGTGGGAGGCGATTTTGGAAAAACGGGTGGGGAAGAACAATGAGAAAATGAGCTCAGCGGGAGGGTCGCTACCATTGCATCACATCGACCCCCATCAGCGGAGTGCGGGAAGAGCGGGGGGAGAAAAAGTCGACACACACACAGAGTGATGGGCGACGGCACGGTGATGGAGGGAGCCACACCGGGGGGGAGCCACCGAGGGGGGAGCCGGGGGTCCACATCGGGGAGCCTCACAGGGGGGGAGCCACCGGGGGTAGCCACACCGGGGGGGGGAGCCACACCGGGGGGGGAGCCACACCGGGGGGGATCCACATCGGGGGGAGCCTCACAGGGGGGGAGCCACCGGGGGGGGCCACACCGGGGGGGTAGCCACACCGGGTCATGGGGATGACTGTTGGTGCTGCAAGAATACATCCACAGTTGTCTCTCATACCCGTAGGGGACCCCCCGGCTCACCTCTCCGACGTCTGGGTGTCTTTGCGTGGGGGGCGGCACGCGTCCTGTGACGTGGTGAGCAAAAAAAAGGGAAAATTTTATGCCCAAGCGCGGAGTCGATCCGCGGACCTTACGATCTTCAGTCGTGCGCTCTTCCGCTGAGCTACTTAGGCATTTGATGAAAACTGGCGGACCCCATCATCCGCCCTTGCACATCTCCCCTTCAGTGAAGAAAGAGCTCTTTCTCCCTCTCGTCCCTCGTATTTGTCCCCGCCTCGTTGTGTCCTAACTCCGGGGCCCACCTCCGAGTTCGCAGAGGGTCTGCTTCGACCCGGGGAGGGGGACAAGGAGGAATGAATCTCTCAGTCGTCGTGCGTTGGGCTCGGTTGCCGTTTCAAGAGCCCGGGGTGTTGAGTTCGTTGCGTCATATGAGGTAAGCCTGATGTACATCCGGATATGTGACCTTGTTCTGCGCCAGGTCAGGCACAGGTCGCGCACGTACTGGCCGCGCTGTCTGCTCGACAACCGCATGTAATATGTGCTGGTCAGGGCCAGGATGATGGCACGTCGCATCTTCTCGCGGGCGCCCAGCGGGGACTCGTGGGCCCGCCCGTAGACAGAGCCCGGCCGGGAGGAGGTGGTGGGGGTCCCGGCGGCGGAGGGCGGGCGGGGCGAGGGGCTCGGAGTGGAGGACGGGGTGGCGGCGGCGGCGGGGGTGTAACCAACCTGGGTGGGGGAGGGAAATGAATGAATGGGATGGATTGCCCTCCAGAGCTAGAAAAAAGTGCCAAATTTGTGATCATCATCATCATCATCATCATCATCATCATCATCATCATCATCATCATCATCATCATCATCATCATCATCGCCCAATCATCATCATCATCATCATCATCAACATCATCCGATCATCATCATCATCATCATCATCATCATCATCATCATCCAATCATCATCATCATCATCATCATCATCATCATCATCATCATCATCATCATCATCATCATCATCATCATCATCATCATCATCATCATCATCATCATTCTACATATAAATACCGAAAACAGGGACGACTTTTCGGGGAAGGAACTGAGGGCGGCCTTCCAAAAATCTGTAAAATCCCAGGGCTCTCCCCCCGGCACCGACCCGACCCTACGGCAGTTGGTATTTTTAGTCCTCATGCCGTCGGACTTTTGCCAACTTAGGGGCAACACGCCATTTGCCAGGGGGAGAGTGCAGCCGTCATCACACCCTATGTGTTCGGGACCGGCTTACCGCAGCACTGCGGGGACGTCCACAGGCCACAGTGGTATCCTGGAGAGCGCACCGTGTTGTTGGAGTGGGGTCCGGCCAGCTGTCCGAGCGGTCCAGGTCACCGTGGACCAGCACCGAGAGAACCCGTCGCAAGGCGGCCGGGATGGTAGGGGCATTCATCAGGGGGGATCGCCAACCTTGACCGGGCGGGCCATTGTGCTTCGGGTCTCCAAGCGGGTTCGGGCGGCTGCGGGCTTGGCATCAAGGGCAGAGGCCAGAGAGCGCTACCATGTTTCGCACCGATTTCGCAACGATTTCGCAACATTTTCGCAACAGTGTTGTCCGGACAACGATCGCACCTGAAGGTGGGGCCGGACGCAGCCTGGGCGCCACAGGCGCATGAGAGCCTACCAGGTCTACTAAGCCTACTGTGTCTTGCGGCATTTCGGCTTTTCGGCCCTTCGGCCCCTCCAATCCCATCTTCACAAGTCCCCAAGGTGGCCCTTATATACCCTACTTGGGAGGCACTCCCAAAATTTTGGGACACGATCCAAAATATTATGGGATCATGTCAAATTTCAAAATGGTCGGAGAAGGATGGCGACCTCACCAGTCGGTCGGGGACCCCAACATATGTTTAGAAGCGGGGTCGTGGTGGCCCCAGGGCAACCCTTCCCCGGGGGGATAGCCACCAAGGTCGAAAATTCAAACAGGCTCAAACGGGTCGGGGAAGGATGGCGACCTCACCAGTCGTTCGGGCCACCTTGCCCTATCATCGCAGGGTGGTCGCGATCGACTCCAGGTCAACCCTTCCCCGGGGGGATAGCCGCCAAGGTCAAAATTTCAAACAGGCTCAAACGGGTCGGGGAAGGATGGCGACCTTACCGTTCGCTGGATGGACCCATAAATCCAGCGAACCGTGGTCGTGGTGGCCCCCAGGTCAACCCTTCCCCGGGGGGATAGCCACCAAGGTCAAAATTTCAAACAGGTCGGGGAAGCACGGCGACCTCACTGTTCGCTGGAGGGACCCATAAATCCAGCGAACCGTGGTCGGGACCGGCCGCCGATCAGCCCTTCCCCGGGGGGATAGCCACCAAGGTCGAAATTTCAAATGGGTCGGGGAAGGACGGCGACCTCACCAGTCGTTCCGGCCACCCTGCCATATCACCGCAGGGTGGTCGCGGTCGACTCCAGGTCAACCCTTCCTCGGGGAGATAGTCACCCGATTGAAAGCGTAACGAAGCGAGCTCACCTGACTTGTCATCATCATCATCATCATCATCATCATCATCATCATCATCATCATCATCATCATCATCATCATCATCATCATCATCATCATCATCATCATCATCCAGTCATCATCCAGTCATCATCCAGATGAAAACGTTGACAGACCTCAGCCGGGGAGCGGACGGTGAGGAACCACTTGAGCAGTTTGATGCAGCGAATGATATCGCGCAGCGAGCAGGCCGAGACCTCGTCCCCGTAGGCCCGCCGCACTTGGGCCTGTGTGTGGTTGGTGGGAGGCCGGGCAGGAGATGGTGGTGGAGCATGAAATCGCCACCATCATCTGCAATTGGTTGACCCGGAGATGAGGGATGGCAACACTGGACACACGAATGATCATCATCACCAAAAACACCACCCGACCATCAACATCATCCGGTCATCACACCATCCTCCGCTCATCATCACGCAATCACCGTCATCATCCCCGCATCGTCATCGAGGGGGTCGAGACCTGGGATGCGACCAGCAGTCGCGTGAACAGCTCCCCGTAAGCCTCCGCATAGCTGGCCCGACCCGGCCGTGCGGTGGAGCCCCCGCCAGGGGCCCCAAGGGGCAGGGCAGCCCCCAGGATCCGGTCAAAGAAGCTTCGATCCAGCAGCGACGCTGGTGCGAAGCAGGCCGGCCCGAGGGCCTCCTCGAAGTACGGGATCTCCTTCTGCACCAGCGCCACGATGATGATCTCCTGCGGTGCGGCAAAAAATTATGGGACGGAGGCAAAAAATGAGATGCGTCGGCCGGGAATTGAACCCGGGTCACCACGATGGCAACGTGATATTCTACCACTAGACCACCGACGCGCAGATGAACTTTTTGGGCTGCGGAGGTGTGCTCAGACCTCGTCACTCATGTTGCGCCGGTCGCTCAGGTCGCCTGCGGCCTTGAGACGAGACGGTGAGCCCATGTCCCAGACCTACAGAGGAGGAAAGAAGAATTAATGGGGGAAGGAGTTGAAAGATGATGATGATATACATTTGATCCAAAATCGGACAGAAGACGAGGGCTTGTCAAAATAAAAAGCAACCATCCGTTTGAAGGTTTCGACTTCCAAAGCAGGGCCTATGCGCCGCTCCTCTCAGTGGAACATCACTGCCTGATGTGCCACACGGGTCCGCGAAAAGGTTATGGGACATGGGGGAAAAAAATCAAAGAGGGAGGAAGGGCACCGCAAGAAGTAAAGGCACAATCCACGAGGCCCAACCCCCCACCACCATGTCTGTCCTCATTTTTCCAGGCGGGAAACAATTAAAGTGACTATTTTTTTTATATAAATTAATTATTTTTTCAACGCATTCAAAGTGCCTCTATTTTTTTTCGCACATCCCATAATATTTCCAGGGGCTGGCCACAGATAGCATGAGGGTATCGGGCAGCGGGAAACAAGAAATGTGCACACAAACTCAAAGTGACTATTGTTTTTTTTTTTCAACGCATCCAGGGGGTTGGCCACAGACGCAAACTATCAAAGACTCTTTTTTTCCCGCACATCCCATATTATTTCCGGGGGCTGGCCACAGACATAGAGCATGAGGGTCTCGGGCAGCGGGAACACTCGGTAGACCAGCTTGCTCACCTGATGCCTGAGTGATGATGGGCTGGTGCCTGCCGTGCCGGCCTGGGGCCCCGTGGCCCCGACCTCGCCCACGTCGCTGTAGAAGCGGCTGTAGTCCAGCCCGGCGGCGGTGGCCTCGCGGATTTCCTCGGCCGACCGCAGCCGGTAGGGATTGCAGGCTGTGCGGTGATGAGAATGACGATGATGTGGATGACGATGATGAGGATGATTGGAGATGATGATTGGATGACGATGACACAAGATGATGCTGCTGCTGCTGATGAAGAATGGATGATGATGAGGATGATGATGATGATTGGATGATGATTGGATGATGATTGGATGATGATTGGTTGATGATGACTGGATGATGATGATGATGATGATGATGATGATGATGATGATGATGATGATGATGATGATGATGATGATGATGATGATGATGATGATGATGATGATGATTGGATGATGATGATGATGATGATGATGATGAGGATGATGATGGGCTGCTTGGTCTATCCACGGACCGGCGATGAATTTGAGGTTTTCCGGGAGGCGGCGCGAGAGCATGAACCGATCGCAGAGCATCTGCTTGAACAGCCACAGGCACCGATTGGTGTTGACCTCATCCAGGAAGCAGTACACGTCCCTGATGATGATGATTAGATGATGGATGATGATGGCTGGATGATGATGATGATGATGATGATGATGATGATGATGATGATGATTGGATGATGATGATGAGGATGATGATGACTGGATGATGAGGATGATGATGACTGGATGACGACTGGATGATGATGACTGGATGATGATGACTGGATGACGATGACTGGATGACTGGATGACTGGATGATGATGGCCGTAGTACTGCAGGCAGGGTGTTGGACGGGGGAGGAGTCGGGTTTGGATGGAGTCCGTAGCTCAGAGGGAAGAGCAGCTGGTCGCAGTCCTTCGGGTCACCGGTTCAACTCCGGTCGGCTCCATAATGATTTTCCGGCTGCTTCAAATCCAGCAGCAGCCCACCACCACTTTCAAGCCAAAAAATCCGAAAGCGACGGACCGGTTGGGGGTCTCAACCTCGGCCTGCCGAATGGGCCCGTTGAGCATCCAATCAACGATGTCCTCCTGCGAGAGGCCGTTGTGCACGTTGAGGATGAAGAGCGGCAGGCCCAGCCGGCCCGAGAGGTACCGGATGGTCTCCGTCTTGCCTGCAATAGTGAGATGGGAACAAAAAAAGAGCGATAATGATATGTCAGGACACCGGACCAAAATATTATGGGATGGCCATCCCATTTTTTTGTGTGTTTTTTTTTTTGGACGGCCCGAGATCACAAGATATTATGGGACGACCATCCCGTATTGATGGTGAAGAGCGGCAGGCCCAGCCGGCCCGAGAGGTACCGGATGGTCTCCGTCTTGCCTGCACGATCAATCAGAGGTGCGGTGCTTAGCACCGGACCAAAATACTATGGGGACCATCCCATATTTTTTTGGCCGAGTGAGACCTACTAAGACGACCAGACGTATTAAAAAAAAGGTGCGATGTTTCACCGTCAGGGCACTGGACCAACATGTTATGTATGGGATGGCCATCCCATTAATTGGATTTTGAGGATGAAGAGCGGCAGGCCCAGCCGGCCCCAGAGGTACAGAATGGTCTCCGTCTTGCCTATATTTTTTTTGGATGGTGAGTCGGGCCATCCCATATTTTTTTTGGATGGTGAAAAAGACGGACCGGTGCCATCCCATATTTTTTTGGATGGTATTTTTTTGGATGCGAAAGGGGGGGCATAAAGACGTCTTTTTTTCAAAGTGACTGCTGCTTATTGCGGGTCATTGCTGCTTTTTCTGGCTCATTTTTTGCTTCCGTTGTGCTCGTTTCTGGGTTTTCCTTCAATCCATCGACTGTTTCCTCCTTCCTTTCAGATCAGTTTCTACCATCAGTTCCATAAGCAACAAGGCAACATCGACCGTTTTCACCTTCCTTTCGGATCAGTTACTAACTTCCTTTCTCGTGCACGAGATTACCATCAGCAAGATCGGCAACATCAACATTAACATCAAGATCAACATCAACATCATCAACTTCAACAACATCGTCATCACCATTCGAAGGAGGCGCCGTTATTCTGTGCTCGCTCTGCGTCGAGCGGGTCCGTCATCATCATCATCCAATCATCATCATCATCATCATCATCATCATCATCATCATCATCATCATCATCATCATCATCATCATCATCATCATCATCATCATCATCATCCAATCATCATCATCATCAT
Organism: Paratrimastix pyriformis; assembly: GCA_027972325.1. NCBI lineage: Eukaryota > Preaxostyla > Paratrimastigidae > Paratrimastix > Paratrimastix pyriformis. Next base: position 46,544 of record JAPMOS010000152.1, read on the forward strand.
CATCATCATCATCATCATCATCATCATCATCATCATCATCATCATCATCATCATCATCATCATCATCATCATCATCATCATCATCATCATCATCATCATCACATCATCATCATCAGCCCGCGGCTTCGTGGATGCCCTCGGAAAGGTCCGTTCGTGTTTTGGTTTTCACCCTCTGGTACCAAAATGTCGAAACCCTCTCATCAAGACGGACTGGTGCCCGTCTCGCCCAGAATGGCGGGAATATTATGGGACGCCCGTCCCATACTGTTGGATGAGTGGCCAGCGTCAAAAAACAACAAACAAACGGAGATTGGTCCAACATATATATTATGGGACGCCCATCCCTAATTTTTTTGGTCGAGTGGAGATCGTCAAAAAGACGGGCCGGTGCCCGGGAATATTATGGGACGCCCATCCCTAATTTTTTTGGTCGAGTGGAGAGAGTCAAAAAGACGGACCGGTGCCCGTCTCGCCCATGAGAATGGCGGGGATCCCAGAGCGCAGTCGGAAGAAGATGGCCACCAGCCGCATCAGATTGTCCCGGGTCAGGACGTAGTTGCGCAGTTGCTGATGATGAGCGATGAGGTGATGAGATGAGCAACATTAATTCACATCAACAACATCAACATTAACATCATCAACATCATCAACATCGGGTTGTCCCGGGTCAGAACGTAGTTGCGTAGTTGCTGCGGAGAGACGAGGTGTGAGTGGTGGTCTGGACTTGTGATTCGGTTCAGTGGCATCGCCTCACCAGTTCTCCAACAACAGTATCAACAGATCAACATCAACAGCAACAGCAACAGCAACATCAACATCAACATCAACATCAACAGCAACATCAACAGCAACAGCAACAGCAACAGCATCATCATCATCATCATCATCATCATCATCAACACCAACACCAACATATCAACATCATTGTCAACAGCAACACCAACACCAACAGCAACAGCAACAGGATCAACATCAACATCCACATCCACATTCGGGTCAGGACGTAGTTTGCGCAGTTGCTGAGGAGAGACGAGATGACGGGCGGAAGGCACCACATCAACGAGCGCAACCGGCATCCCATTCCCAGTCAAAGACCGATATTTTTGATTTCGTCATCCCATAATTTTTTTTTTTTGCGTCATCCCATAATTTTTTGGTTGGCCCAGCCTCCTCAAGACAGACCTCCAGTTTCTTGAGCTTGTCGTTGATCTGGCCCAGGATGGCGGCGTAGCTCATGGTGGGCAGGCTCTGGGCAAACTCGGCACCCTGCAGTGACCGTGCCGATGAGAAGGAAAACCGGGTGTTTGCAAAGGTGAGGAGCAGGGCAAACAGAATGCCACACTGAAATGACTCCCTCCCATTCCCTCACCATAAGTGCTGGGCGAAGACGACGCCAGATCGCCTCAAGCGCGGAAGAAAATTCGAGAGACTCTGCTGTGGAGACAGCAAAAGAATGAGGGCGGGAGGTACCCCACAAAATTATGGGACTCAAAAAAAAAAAAAAAGACCGCAGTGCAGTGGGAAGAAGGCGGGGGGTCTCCCATAAAAAAATGGGACTCAATAAAAATAATAATAATAATAAACCCGGAATCGTAGAAGCCTCGGATTCAAGAAAAAATTATGGGACGTCATCCCAGTGGGTCAGCCCTCCCACAATTCAAAACTGGCCCGCGGACCATTCTGAGGGGCCCCTAGGCGAGCACAGATGACAATCCTCGATCTCACGATAGGATGGGAGCCCCAATAAAATAATGGGACGGATCCCATAATTTTTCCGTGTTCCCGCCCACCACATATAAAGACGCCGCAGCCCCACGGATTATCAGCGGGGCCGCCAGGCGGCACATGGGGACAAGACAGCAATAAAATTATGGGATGCATCCCATAATTTTTCCGTGTTCCCGCCCACGACATAACGGACCATCAGCGGGGCCGCCAGGCGGCACAGGTGGACGTGGGCATGGACGGTCTCGAAGAAGACATCGTTGTTGGCCTTCTCCACCACCTGGGCGGCCGTGTTCTCCCATTCCTGCAGAAAGCCAAAAGGGATGATGATGCTGATGCTGATGCTGATGCTGATGCTGATGCTGATGCTGATGCTGATGCTGATGCTGATGCTGATGATGATTCAAACACAGTCACACACTTCAGACAGACCGCAAATTAATGCGATCCTCAGGCACCTCGGCCTAGAAGTACTCAAGCCCTCCCATGACAAACACATCTTCACGCATTCACACATTCACACATTCAACATTCAGACGGACCGGATTCAAGTCAATGCGATCCTCAGGCACCTCGGCCTGGAAGAACTCGAACATGACCTCCTTCACCCAATCAAACACATATTGACACATACAGACACAATATCGACACCAAACAAACACATAACCTGCACAGACCGGGTTCAGATCAATGCGATCCTCAGGCACTTCGGCCTGGAAGAACTCGAACATGACTTCCTTCACCTTGCGCACAGGCTCCGCCAGGGCGTCGACCAGAATCTCCAGCACGTAGCGCCACCGCTCCAGGTCATCCACACGGGAGAAGCCGAACAGCTGCGACCTGGTGTGAGGTGAGCAGGAGGCGGGGGTCATCAACATCAACATCAACATCAACATCATCACCAACATCATCATCATCATCATCACCAACATCCACAGGTGAGAAGCCGAACAGCTGCGACCTGGTGTGAGGCGGCGGTGTCATCAACATCAACATCAACATCATCATCAACATCAACATCAACATCAACATCCGAACAGCTGCGACCTGGACGGTAGGATGGGAAAGATGGATGGATGCAGATGTCGATGAACGCGGTGTCATCATCATCCATGCCCGCCCCCATCAACATCAACATCAACATCAACATCAACATCAACATCAACATCAACAACACCGACACCATCCTCCTCCTCCTCCTCCTCCTCCTCCTCCTCCTCCTCCTCCTCCTCTCCTCCTCCTCCTCCTCCTCCTCCTCCTCATCATCATCATCATCCAAACATCACCCACTCATGGCGGACATGAGGGCGGTCATCTTGGCGGGGCTTGTGAGCAGCTCGTTCGAGTCATCATCAGCCAATCATCATCATCGTCATCATCATCATCATCATCATCATCATCATCATCATCATCCAATCATCATCATCATCATCATCATCATCATCATCATCATCATCATCATCATCATCATCATCATCATCATCCAATCATCATCATCCAATCATCATCATCCAATCATCATCATCCAGTCATCATCATCATCCAGTCATCATCATCATCCAGTCATCATCATCATTCAATCATCATCATCATTCAATCATCATTCAATCATCCAATCATTCAATCATCCAATCATCCAATCATCATCATCACTCATCACCACATCACTCATCACCATCCAGTCATCATCATCATCATCATCATCACCACCACCACCCATGGCGGACATGAGGGCGGTCATCTTGGCGGGGCTTGTGAGCAGCTCGTTCCAGTCGAGTTCCAGCGGCATCCGGTTGTGCTCCAGCCCCTCCCGCAGCCCCGGGAACTGCACAAAATGGTGTGGATGCGGAGAGTCCCCAAAATCAAAGAAGAATGAGCTCAGTTTTTAATCATCAGATCTGTGTCAATCCTATAAAAACACATCAATCAGTAGAGGAAGCCACAGGTGCCCTCCGGTCTGCAATTCAACCACGACGCCATGCCGACAATGTCGGGCTTGGTTGGGGGTGGAGAGCTGCCCTTGAATTTCTGGCCGCGCTAAAGAGGGCATCTGACAAGAACATCCTCATCCAGTCATCATCATCATCATCATCATCATCATCATCATCATCATCATCATCATCATCATCATCATCATCATCATCATCATCATCATCATCATCCAACCATCATCATCATCATCATCCAACCATCATCATCATCATCATCCAGTCATCATCATCATCATCATCATCATCATCATCATCATCATCATCATCATCATCATCATCATCATCATCATCATCATCATCATCATCATCATCATCATCATCATCATCATCATCATCATCATCATCATCATCATCATCATCATCATCATCATCATCCAGTCATCATCATCATCCAGTCATCATCATCATCCAGTCATCATCATCATCATCATCATCCAGATCATCATCCACATCATCATCATCATCATCATCATCCTCATCCTCATCCTCATCCATTCTTCATCAACAGCATCATCATCATCATCGTCATCGTCATCATCGTCATCCAATCATCATCATCCAATCATCATCCTCCAATCATCATCCTCCAATCATCATCATCATCATCATCGCAGAAGAGGCCCGCGGCCAAGAGGCCTGGTTCGGCGGCCGAAGCCCCGATGGTCCTTGATGGGTCCCCTGCGCCGGTGGGCTCTGGATAGGCCCTTTGGAGAGTCCCAGAGTCCATTCGGGCTTGGGTTTCTCGCGGTCGCGCAGCTTATCAAAGGGAATTCTTCAAGCCCTCCTGAAGCGATATCCCGGGCTGCACTCCTTCGACATGCGCCGGCCGTTGGCCGGTTAAAGGGGGGGGTCATCACCCTGAAAAATTATGGGACTCAATTTTTTTTTTTTTAAAAAAAAAATATTTAAGGGACTGAAATTTCTTTAAATGCTCACAGTGAATATAAAAACCATTCATAACAGGGACTGGGCGAAGAGCCATCTCAAACCGATCGGGATCATCTCTTCAGCCGCTCGACGGTGTCCCCACCAGCGCGCACCAGCAGGCCCCCGCCCCTCACCGCAACATCCAGTTCGACGACGACGACAAAGGGATGTGGCTCCTCACCAGATTGTGAGGGTCGCGAAATCCCCGCTGAGAAATGATGATGAGGGAACTCCTGACGTGATGGTGGTTAAAGGGGGGGGGTCATCACCCTGAAAAATTATGGGACTCCAGTTTTTTTTTTTTTTTAAGGGACTGAAATTTGTTTAAATGCTCACAGTGAATATAAAAACAATTCATAATAACAGACGTCGCCCAATGCACGGCCGACAATGTCGGGTTGGGTGGAGAGGATTGAGATCCCCGAGGAGCCGCTGCCGGCCGCCCCCGAGCCGATGTCCGCGGCCGACTGGTTGAACATGACGAACGGGTAGGTCGAGTCCTGGGGGATGGTGATGATGATGGTGATGATGATGATGATGATGATGATGATGATGATGATGACTGGATGATGATGACTGGATGATGATGATGATGATGATGATGATGATCGGATGATGATGATGATGATGATGATGATGATGATGATGATGATGATTGGATGATGATGATCGGATGATGATGATTGGATGATGATGATCGGATGATGATCGATGATGATCGGATGATGATGATGATGATGATGATGATGATGATGATGATGATGATGATGATGATGATGATGATGATGATGATGATGATGATGATGATTGATGATGATGATGATGATGATGATGATGATGTGATGATTGGATGATTGGATGATTGTCAGTTGGTGAGTGGGTGGGGACGGGTGGGCGAGAATGTGCGACGGGTGAACACGAAAGCAATTTTCAATTCGAGGCCGGAAGTACGCTCCTTGCTCGTCGTCCAAAACAGAGAGTGCAGCGCTTACAGTATGTGTGGTTTCTAGTCAACTCTAGTCAACTTTTTTACAAGAGCTCTAGTGAACTCTTGCCGACAAGTTTGTTGACTAAAATTTTTATAACTCTAGTCAAATCTGACTAGAATTCTAGTCAAATCTTGCTGACTCAGAGAGAAGAGAGAACATGCTGTGTATTTGCGAGGGCGCAGGCGACAAGTTCAAGAAGAAAGGTTACTCGCGCCTTCGCGCCATGCGTTACACTCCGGGGGGCCGAATGACCCGTATGGTGGCTCCTCCCGGCCGGGGCCCGCCTGGTGGCGGGGCCGCCCAGTGATGGGTGTGGGTGATGGGAGGGGTGCTCAGGGGCGGGTGGGGCGGGTCGTGGGCCCTGGGCGGCCGCTACGGCGTGGCCAGGGCGCGGGGCCCGCCGCGGCAGCTGCGCCGTTGCGCATGGTCATGAGCGCGAGGGCGTCCCGAACCAGAAGGGTCGAGACGGAGGAGAGGGCCCGCTGGAGGTCGGTTCGCGCGGCAGGGGGGTCGGCCGGTGTCAGCCGCGACAGGGCCTGGCATGTGGCCCGGGGCACGGTCCCTCGGGCCGACAAGATCACCGGCACCGCGCGGCAGGGCTGCCCGGTGGCCTCCGTGACGGCCTGGCAGAGGGCGACGTAGTGGGCCGCCTTGGCCGCCGCCCGCGCCGGCCAGTCGTGGGTCTGGCCAGTGATGGCCACGTCGAGCAGCCACCAGGTGCCGTCAGAGCCACGGGACTGCAACACCAGGTCGGGGTGCACGTCGCGGAGGGCGGCGGGGAGCTTGGCCAGCAGGGTGGGTGGGAAGGCGGGCGCACAGTTGGTTGCCGACACGCCCATATAATGCCGCGTGACCCAGTCGCGTTGCCCGCCGAACCAGGCCCAGAGTCGGCGGACCACACGGTCGTGGCGGGCCGTGTAGAAGTCGTGGTACCTGCCGCAGCCGGACAGCAGGTGGGACATGGTCTCGGGGCCGCCGTGGCAGAGTGGGCAGGTGACCCCCACCGGGGGGGCGTCGCCGGCAGATGCTGAGGCCTTCCGTGCGTATCGGCACCGAATGGTTTGCAGGGTGGGGAAGGTGCCGAACAGCAGCCAGACGAGCCGGCGCACCTTCCAGTCGGGGGCGGCCTGCTGGCGCCAGGCGGGCGCGGCCAGCTCACTTGTCGACCGACATCCGACTAAAAGATGAGTCACTACTCTTGTCACTCTTGTACTTGACTGGTCTTGTCAACAACCTTGTCCTTCCTCGCCTTAAATGTCTTGTACTGACTGACTTGTCTTTTTTCTGCGAATTAAGACGTGAGGGGGATGAGAATTGAACCACTGACCTGAAACTTGCTGACCTGACACCCTACCTGCTGGACTAAAATGGCATGACCTACCAACCGAGAGTGGGTGAGTCGAACATGACACTCAAACAAAAGGCCAGTGTTTGCGGGTTCTCGTAAGACTGATTTTCACTCATCAGTCAAATTTCAGTCAACTTCAGTCAATTCTTGTCGACAAACCACACATACTGTATGTTCACTGGGTGCCCCGGAATTATTATGGGAGGTGTCCCATATTTTTTCGGTCGGCCCGGGGAGGTCAAATATCGGCCACCACCAATGTTGAACCCAAAACGGGAACATGAACAAAATTATGGGATGCCCGAAAAAAAAATTACAGTGCAGCCCTGATGCACCTGACCGGGAAAACAAACCAGAAATGTCATCACCACCTCCCTTCATCAGGGAGCATCATCGAACGATGAGTGTGCAGTAGAATCCCTCATCTCCGAAAAATTATGGGTTGCCCCTCAACAAAATTGCCTTTGTCTGTCCCTTGGTTCTCAGGATGTAACCCTGATTGTCCCGTCCGGCGGCGATTGAGGACCGTCAGACCCCGTGCCGCCCCTTTTGTTCGCCAGGCTCACCGGATTTATTATGGGAGGCGTCCCATATTTTTTTGGTCGGCTCGGGTGGGTTGTTTTTCGCCAAGCATTTTTTTTCCCCTGGTCCCATAATTTTTCGGATCTCTCCCCGATTTCATAAGCTGCACCATGGGACTGGGAGGATGAGGAATGCGAGTTGCCATCAGATCAACTTCGCACGCAACGAGTCTCGTGGAAAGCCACCTCGCCTGTCTTCAAGACTGGTGTGTGCATGGATGGTATGCAGGCATGACTGGAGGTCTGTGTGATGAGAGGACTCTGTGAATGTGTGTGGTGTGTGTCTGTGCTATTCGTATGAATGGTGTGTGTGGTGTGCGGACCTCCCACAGCCGCATGTTGACAAATCGGGTCAAATCGGCCTCCGTTGCTGCCCCGTCCTCATCTCCCACCGCCACTGAGCCCCCACGTCCCGCCGCCGCCGCCACGTGCCGGCCAGCAGTGCTCGGGGCTGCCGCAGAGGGGCGTGGGGCCGTTGGGGGGACAGGGGAAGGGGCAGGAACAGGGGCGCCGGGGCGTGTGCTGGCGGGCGCTGGTGGGCGCGGGGCTGGAGAGCTGGTGGCGGCCGGGGTCGCAGTGCGACTGGCGGAAGCCTGTGTGAGGGGGGAGGGCGGGGCGGATTTAAAGGTGGGCGCAGCGCCGAAAAAAATTATGGGTGCGAAATCCCATATTTTTTTCAGGGACCTCACCCCCAGATAATCCCGGGCATATCCATGGGGCGGACCACCTGCATCCTGCGCGGGCGGCCTCCACGGGCCTCCACAGAAAAAATAATCGGGATCCACATAAAAAAATGATGGGACACAATCCCATATTTTTTTCAGGACCCTCTCCTCTAGATCATCCCAACCTGGGGCAGACCACCTGCATCCTGCGGGCGGCCTCCTCGGGCCTCATGACGGACGGGGCCACGAAATGGAAGGCCGTCTTGATGATGAAGTCCAGCAGGAATTGCTTCAGCCGCTGGAGGCCCGTGTGGGGGTCCCCAATGGCCACATTGCTGGGTGGTGCGTGGTGTTCATGTGTGGGGGGCGTGAGAAAGAAGAGTGAATTGTGAAAGAAACCTGAGTGTGTGTGTGTGGTATGTGTGTGAAAGTGTGGCAGGTGACCCATTGATCAAAATGACATAATATGCATAGCATTTTAACGAAAGAGGGTGCACTTCTCCCGACGTGTGTCATGGAGATGCAGAGAAGCTGCATACATATTCTCTCTGCAGGTTTCGGCGAGCGAGCAGAAGAGGAATAACGACACCACACATCATGAGGGAGGGGGGTACGGACGAGAGCAGGTCACACCGGTCGAGGTTGGTCAGCGGGTCAACCAGGAACTGCACGAAGCTGGCGATCTCAAGCTGCCCAAGGGGGATGGGATCATGATGATTGGATGATGATGACGATGATGATGATGATGCTTGAAACATGGGACGATGTGGAAAGACTACTGAAGCAGGTGATGTTGGATCGATGGTGCTGATGATGATGCTGATGATGATGCTGATGCTGATGATGATGATTGGATGATGATGATGATGATGACGATGACTGGAGGATGATGACTGGAGGATGATTGGATGATGATTGGATGATTTGTTGGATGATGCTGATGATTGGATGATGACTGGATGATGTATCGGGACGGCACGGACCATGGTCAAGGACTCGCAGGGCTGCTGCCAGGCGGCGTAGCATCGCTTCAAAGCCATCTCAACCAACCCCAGCGCCCGTTCGGGGTCCGTCGGCCCGGCCGTCAGCGGATCAAAGACCGGGGTGTCCTGTGGGCGGGTGGGTGAAGAAAAATAACATTGATTTTAAAAAATTTCAAAGACCGGGGTGTCCTGTGGGCGGGTGGGTGAAGAAAAATAACATTGATTTTAAAAAATTTCAAAGACCGGGGTGTCCTGTGGGCGGGTGGGTGAAGAAAAATAACATTGATTTTAAAAAATTTCAAAGACCGGGGTGTCCTGTGGGCGGGTGGGTGAAGAAAAATAACATTGATTTTAAAAAATTTCAAAGACCGGGGTGTCCTGTGGGCGGGTGGGTGAAGAAAAATAACATTGATTTTACAAAATTTCAAAGACCGGGGTGTCCTGTGGGCGGGTGGGTGAAGAAGAAGAAAAAAAAAACGAAATCGATTTGAATAATTTTCAAATCAGAGAGATCGGGATGTCGTGCAGAAAAACGGCCACCCAAACTTGAGTTGCACTCCAGGAATGCAAGTCCAAGGCATATTGGTTGGGATGGAAAAATGAGCGCCCTTTGAGGGCAAGAAGCTCACGGAAAAAATATGGGATGCATCCCATAATCTATTCGGGGGCCTCTTCCTTTCCCGGTCCAAAGCAACAACAAGAACGCCAGCAGCAGACAGCAAAACGCATGGCCACAGCAAACCCGGACCTGGACATTGACGATGAAATGGATGATGATGATTGGATGATGATGATTGGATGATGATGATTGGATGATGATGATTGGATGATGATGATTGGATGATGATGGATGATGATGATGATGGTGGTGGGTGATGATGATGATGGCTGGATGATGATGATGATGATTGGATGATTGGATGATGATGATTGGATGATGATGATTGGATGATGATGATTGGATGATGATGATGATGCTGATGAAGGGTGGTGGCAGACCTTGGTGATGGTGGCGAAGAGGCCCGAATCGAAGGCCGTCAGGTAGCCCAGCACAAGCCGCAGGCTGTCGTTGTCCTCACACCGCACCGTGCACCAGTCTGCCAGGGGCGTGCAGGCCACGGGGAACCTGACGAGGGGTGGGTGTCCGTGGCACGTTGGAAATCAGAAGGCCCGTATGTATTGGGGGGCTGATCACCAAAAAATTATGGGACATCCAAAAAAAGAAAAAAAACAAAAAATTAGATGGGCCATCTCCAAAGTATGCCAGGGGCGTGCAGGCCACGGGAACCTGACGAGGGGTGGGTGCAAGTTGAAAACCAGAAGGCCGTATGGATTGGGGGGGGGGGGGGGCTGTTGACCACAAAATTATGGGACCCCCATCCCATAATTTTTCCATTCATCAACCCGCTCAAAAGGGGCTGAACGCATGGGGCGGCTCAAAGCTTCCCAGCATGCCCAGTGCAGTGTGGGCAGCTGGCGATTGGCTTGGCCCTTAAGAGCAATCCCATTCGACCACATAATTATGGGACTCCCATCCCATATTTTTTTCCATCCACCAACCACACTCAAAAGGACGGGTCGGGCTTGGCTTTCAGAGCATCCCATTCCCCCCAAAAAAATTATGGGACTCCCAGCCCATATTTTTTCCATTCATCAACCCCGCTCAAAAGGGGCTGACGGACCGCTGGAAACTGAGCGCATGGGGCGGTTCAAAGCTTCCCAGCATGCCCAGGGTGGGCAGCTGGGCCAGGAGCGAGCGCCCCTGCAGCACCGTGGCCAGTTCCACGAAACAGCCGTCCTCGCGTCGTCGGTGGAGCACCTCGCCCGTGGTCGAGACCAGCACACCAACGACCAGCCATGAGAAGAGCAGGGTGTCCAGGGCGGCAGGGGACACGGTCGGGCCAATGTCCAGGTGATAGGCCACGTGGGCAAGGGGCGCGATGCCGCTTGACGGCTGGCGGAAGGAACTGATCAGGACTGCGCGGTGGTGGTGGTGGAAGATTTGCATAAAAAATAAAAACACAAACAAGTGGGAGGTGATGAGTGACATTGAACTCTGGGTCAGGCAGGACGAATCGAGGAGAGGACTGCGAGGCATGGGTGGTGGGCGTGTATGAAAAAAACAAGGCCAGATGTGAGGCCACCCCTTTGAAATCGGTTATCGAGGCAGGACAAAGAGTGTCGCACTGCGTTCTGATCCCGGGAATTGTGTGTGAGACAGCCGACTGCAATTTTGGTGGAAACTTGCCGCCAGCAGAGAAGAACCCAAAATTTGATTGAAAAAATGGGCCAATGTTCGCACCGCCCACCGACTGGAGGCGAATGGCACGCACGAAGGGGGGGCCCACGGACCGTCCGCATCGGTCAGTTCATCAATGAGCACCCGCCGGTAGGCCAAGCCTGGGTTACCCGCAGTCAGCATCTGCACCGTCTGCAGGATGACGTGGGTCTTGCCCTGGCCCGGCAGGGAGGACTCGACCACTTGGAGAGCCGCGCAGTCCTGAGGATGATGATGATGATGATGATGATGATGATGATGATGATGATGATGATGATGATGATGATGATGATGATGATGATGATGATGATGATGATGATGGTGATGATGATGATGATGATGATGATGATGATGATCGGATGATGATGATGATGATGATGATGATGAGGATGATTGGATGATGATTGGATGATGATTGGATGATGGTCATGTTGATGATGATGATGATTGGATGATGATGATGACTGGATGGTGGTGATGATGATGATGATGATGATGATGATGATGATGATGGATGATTGGATGATGGTGTGATGATGATGATGATGATGATGATGATGATGATGATGATGATGATGACTGGATGATGATGATGATGATGATGATGATGATGATGATGATGATGCGACTGGATGATATGCCGATTGGATGATGAGATGCCGATTGGATGATGATGATGATGATGATGATGATTGGATGAGATTGGATGACGATTGGATGAGAGACATGCTGTGTATTTGCGAGATGATGACCTGGATGATGATTGGATGATGATGATGATGATGGTCATCCAACATACAATCACCAACCTTCACCTCATCCTCATCATCAACCCATCCGAACAGACCTTCCTGATGATGTCATCGACCAGCCCCAGCACCTGGGCCGCATCGGGGGCCGCAAAGCTGATCACCCAACGCTGCAGCTCGCTGGCCAGCCGTTCCTGGGTGCCTCCCGCCAGCACGATGAACAGCGGCGGGGGCACAGGGCCTGCAAGGGGGAAAAAAGTGAAATAGAAAAAATTTGGAGCTGAGGGGTTTCGATCCCCTTGCCTCCCGCATGCCATGCGGACGATCTACCAAGTGATCTACAGCCCCAGATGAAGGCAAATGAAGGGCGGCGCCGCCGGTAACACAGGGTGGGCAGTCACGAAAGACAGAAAATGGTGAAAAAGATATCCGGTTCCACTGAGGATTGAACTCAGGACCTCCCGGTTAACAGCCGAGCGCTCTGCCAACTGAGCCATGGAACCGATTTGTGCTTCCTAGCTGTAGGATGAATCGTTTCACTTGCTCGGCTTGTCAGCCAACACATCTGATGCACGTCGCGTCTGATGGAACACAGGGTGATGATCACAGAAGATTCATCATGTCCATCCACCAGCCCAGACCTGGGGCAGCCAAGGCGGCCCTGAGGGCAGCGATGTGGTGGTGGGCCTTGCGGAGCTCCTGGATGAGCAGGGTCTGCAGGGCCGGGTCCAGCTGGTGGGCGTTGGCCAGGCACATGGCCGACGGGAAGGCCGCTGGGGAGGTGGGACCCGAAAAACGAAGAAAATTCCGACATGGTGAACAAAGTTGGCATCAAAAACAGTGAACTTAATGATTTGCAGACGATTTATAGAAACGAAAATTCTCATCTGTTGTTGAGGGGGGATAAGCAGTTTCTCGACATGTCGGCTGTCCCCCAGCCACCGCTACCGATGATTTTGGACCAAGATTTTTTTTTTTTTTTGGTCGTCCCATATTTTTTTGGTCGGGTGCCCAAGGCAAAGCCCTGCTCCAGCCCCCCCCAAAAAAATAATTATGGGACTCGATCCCGTAATTTTTCCGTCGGGTGCCCATCCTTAAAGCCCGACTAGACCTCATGGCCATTGGTGAGACTTTGGACCTGAGTGCGCGATTTTCCGAGCGCAGTGCGCGATTTTCCAAGCGCAGCCAACCGCACAGGAACAGGAGCAGCTCATCAGCACTCGTCTTGCCCAAAACCATTCCGTCTCTGGGATGTGTCGTTTCCATATATTTTGGTGTTTGACAAAAAATATTATGGGACGCGCATCCCATATTTTTTTGGTCAGGCGCCCCAGGTCAAGAGGGCGACAACAGACCGCTCATGGCCCCATGCAGCCATCGGGACAGGAACAGCATCAGCTCATCAGCGCTGGTCTTGCCGTGGCACAGCAGCACTTCGGCAGGCAGGGGGCCCCGGCCCAGGGTGGTGTGGAACAGGGCCAACAGGCACCGCGGGACGTGGGTGGGCGATTCGAGAACGACCACACCGAAGTTCTGGCCCTGTTGTCAGGGGATGTTGTGGGCGGGGGGGGGGGGGGGGGGGTTGAATGGTTGGATGTCGTTTTGAACATCCGGGCGGCACCGCACTCACCAAACAACCATCAAAACGCCCGCATGATATTGATCGAAACCTCCTTCCAAAGTCTGAAAAACGTCAAGAAAAACGACAGCTGCCAATACCTGCAGGGCACCCACCCACCAACATTGAACAAACACATGATCTTGATCGAAAATTCTTTTCAAAGTCTGAACAACGTCACCCACCAACATTGAACAAACGCAGAATGCTGATCGAGAACTACTTCCATCGTCTGAAGATCGTTGGTCGCCGCGCCCAAGAAAAGTTCGATGCCCAAGACATGCAGGGCAAGCTCCGACAAAATTATGGGACAGAAAGACACAAATCCAGACACCGGCCCCTCAAGACTATGACAGCACGAACAGGACAGGCATTGATCAACAGCCAGACAGACAAAGACAGAGACAGACAGACAGACAGACAGACAGACAGCACAGAGACAGACAGAGACAGACAGACAGACAGACAGCACAGCCAAGACAGAGACAGACAGACAGACAGACAGACAGACAGACAGCACAGCCAAGACAGGGACAGACAGACAGCACAGCCAAGACAGGGACAGACAGACAGACAGACAGACAGCACAGCCAAGACAGAGACAGACAGACAGACAGACAGACAGCACAGAGACAGACAGAGACAGACAGACAGACAGCCAGCACAGCCAAGACAGACAGACAGGCACGGACAGCACAGAGACAGACAGAGACAGACAGAGACAGACAGAGACAGACAGCACAGCCAAGACAGAGACAGACAGACAGACAGCACAGCCAAGACAGAGACAGACAGACAGACAGACAGCACAGAGACAGACAGACAGACAGACAGACAGACAGCACAGCCAAGACAGAGACAGACAGACAGACAGACAGCACAGAGACAGACAGAGACAGACAGACAGCAAGCAGACCTGATCAAGCAAGTTGACGAGGGGTGTCGGGGCGTCCCCGCGGTGTTCCAGCCGTGCCAGCGAATACAGTCGGGTCAGGAAAAGGCCAAGTTCATTCAGGGCAGCCGTGGCGTACTAAAATTACAATTGACACATGACAAGAAAAAAAATAAATGATTTCAATGTCTTACAACAGCTCACTCATTGAATACAACCGGGTCAAGAAAAGGCCAAACTCGTTCAGGGCAGCCGTGGCGTACTAGGGGAACCACAAAAGTGTCAAATGACCCACAAATTACAAAAAAAAAATAAATATTTCAATTGACACATGACAAGAAACATAAATGATTTCAATGTCTTACAACAGCTCACTCATTGAATACAACCGGGTCAAGAAGAGGCCAAGCTCGTTCAGGGCCGTGGCGTACTGGAAAAAAGAAGAATTTCAAAACACACAAATGACAACCGATGCCAACAATTGTTTTGAGCAGGGGCACTCACCAAACAGCCCCAGCGATCTGTCAAACAAAATCTCCGGGCCTGGTTGGGGTGGGCCCCGGGACGGGCGCCACGAAGGTCACCCCCGGAATTTCAGGCCACCTGCCCCCCTCAAAAAATATGGGACGACCAACCCATAATTTTTTGACCATCCAGCCCCTTCAGGGACCATTTAGTTTTTTCCCCCTCAGTCTTTCTCAAGGCACGTTGTTTTTGGCCCCATCAACACATCCATGCCAACCAATGAGCAAAGGGCTGGCAGCCGGACCTGGTTGGGGTCGGGCCCGGGGACGGGCGCAACGAAGGCGGCCCCCCGGATGCTCGGGATGTTCACCGCACGGTCGGCGAACCGCAGAACCTGCGGTGATGGTGGTGGATGATTGATGATGATGATGATGATGATTGATTGGATGATGATGATGATGATGATGATGATGATGATGATGATGATGGCTGGATGATGATGATGATTAGATGATTAGATGATGATGATGATGATGATGATGATGATGATGATGATGATGATGATGATGATGATGATGATGATGATGATGATGATGATGATGATGATGATGATGATGATGATGATGCTAATGCTGATTCATCAAGCCCCTGTCCTCACGCTCCCCCCAAAAAATAATGGGGGGGGGGGGGACCTCCCCCATAATTTTTCCGAGCTCGCCACCCCTTCATCAACCCCCCCACGATCACTTCTCTCACCCACCCCTGCAGACCTCAACGCAGCCCGGGCTAATCTCAGCCCCGGGCCCTCTGCGACTGGCCGCCAGGTCACGCACCAGCCTGACAATCTGCATGGGGGTGAAGTAGTTCAGGAATGGGTGCCGCTCGCGGGCTGTCTGCATGGCCTCAGCCCACTGGACGCTGAGCGCACCCAGCTGGGCGGCACGGTCGCGCAGGGTCGAGGTGGCGATGGATGACGGGTAGGACTCGCGGTGGGTCTGGAAGCCCAGATGGCCTGTGGCGCAGAGAGATGATGAATGATGATGATGACGACGACTTGATGATGATGACTTGATGATGATGACTGGATGATGATGACTGGATGATGATGACTGGATGAAGATGACTGGATGAAGATGACTGGATGATGATGATGACTGGATGATGACTGGATGATGACTGGATGATGACTGGATGATGATGATGATGATGATGATGATGATGATGATGATGATGATGATGATGATGATGATGATGATGATGATCGGATGATCGGATGATCGGATGATCGGATGGTGATGAAGATGATGATGAAGATGATGATGATGATGATGAATGATGATGATTGGATGATGATGTGATGATGATGATTGGATGCTGATGATGATGATTGGATGATGATGATTGGATGATGATGATTGGATGGTGATGATGATTGGATGATGATGATGATTGGATGGTGATGATGATTGGATGAAGCCGAAGCCGAAGACGACGACGAGGAAGACGAAGCAGAAAGAAGAAGCAGAAGAAGAAGCAGAAGAAGAAGAAGAAGAAGAAGAAGAAGAAGAAGAAGAAGAAGAAGAAGAAGAAGAAGAAGAAGAAGAAGAAGAAGAAGAAGAAGAAGAAGAAGAAGAAGAAGACGAGGAGGAGGAGGAGGAAGAAGAAGCGAGAATAAAGCGGCCATTCAACCCCAGCAGACCAGCGCTCTGCAGCCTGGCCAAGGCCTCACCGATCTCCTGCAGGGCGGCCGTGTCAGCGGTGTACTTCTGACACAGCCCCACCAGCCGCTGCTGGGCGGGGGTCAGGGCAGGCCCTGTGGCCAGCAGGCCCGCTGGTGCTGTGGTGATGTGTGGAGGTCATTATAGTGAGGCATGATCTCGAAAAATTATGGGACGTGCATAAAAAAAAAAACAAAAAAACAAAAAAAAAAACAGTCTGTGTTGGAATTAAAGAGGCATGGACTCGAAAAATTAGGGGACGATCGATATTATACGAATCCACCCACCAGCCGCTGCTGGGCGGGGGTCAGGGCAGGCCCGGTGTGGGGATAATTCACCAGTGCAATCTCCGTTTTTTCTGAAGAACGTGAGTTCATTCCGCGAGGTCAAGTCTGTATGGGAGGCACCGAATCAACGGTCTGTGAACGTGTGGAATGGACAGCAGTCCGTCAAGACACAACGCTGTTCGGCCAACTTGAAAAGGATGCGCCATACACAAAAAGTTATGGGATGCGCCCAAAAAAATCATGGGATGACCATCCCATATTTTTTTGCCGGACTGATTCCCCTTATAAAAAAAGCAAGACCCATCGACACCTCGACATGCCTCGCCTCCAGCTGTTCGGCCAACTTGGCGGCCAGCTCGGAGGGGGGGGTAGCTCAGGATGCTCCATACACAAAATATTATGGGACGTCCCAAAAAAAAAAAATGGGATGGCCATCCCATAATATTCTGGCGGTCTAATTCTCTACATCAAGGCAGACCGAGCGCCACCTCGACATGCCTCGCCTCCAGCTGTTCGGCCAACTTGGCGGCCAGCTCGGGGGGCACCTCAGCCAGCACCACCCGATTGCGCAGCTCAATGAGCTCCGTTGCGTCGAGCGGGAGCCGCAGGGCTGGCTGTGCAGCAGCTGCGGCGGCTGCAGTGGCAGTGGCGGTGGCGGCTGCCGGTGGTGCTGGGGAGTCGATGGCAGGGACAGGGGACACAAGGGGCTCGGCCCAGATGGCC
This sequence comes from Paratrimastix pyriformis, assembly GCA_027972325.1. Lineage (NCBI taxonomy): Eukaryota > Preaxostyla > Paratrimastigidae > Paratrimastix > Paratrimastix pyriformis. Next base: position 64,483 of record JAPMOS010000152.1, read on the forward strand.
TGCTCCCACTGTGAAGTGGAGTGGATGGAGTGGAGGGTGCGAATCATGTTGAGATTCTTCATTTTTACGATGAGTCGTGCGTTGGGCTGACTCCGGGGTCGGGTCGTTGCCGCAAGGACAATTGAGTCCCCAAGAGGGTGGGACCTCAGAAAAATTATGGGACGGCGGGGAAAAAAAAAAGAATGATCATCTTTGTTGTGAGATGTTGGATGGTGTTTTGGATGATGATCTTCGGATGGAGGTGCACAGGGACTGATCGATCGGACAGGAAGGGGGTCTCAAATGTTGAGCGAATTTGGGGGCCGATGGCGAACAAGAATCACAAAATGAGGATGATGATGATTCGCAAAACCATCAAACACAGACACCCGCGAATCATGAAGACTTTGTGTCACAAAACCAAGACAAGCGATTCCGCAGCAGCACTGTTACATCCAATCCGGGACCCCAAGAGGGTGAGACCAGAGAAAAATGATGGGACGGGCGAAAAAAAAGAAAAAAAGAAACCAAAAAAAAAACGATGATGGGACGGGTGGGAAGTTGACACATGTTTTTTTTTTTCGGACGAAACAGGCGCATGGCTGACGACTCAGCGGGGAGTGGGCAGGTTACATCCAATCCGAGACCCCAAGATCGAGAGGTTGGTCGGCCAAGGGGAGGGGGCTCAACAAGCCGGCACCTACAACAGGGGCGGGAAGTTGACAATCATGGGCGCCCGCCCTCCCCACTTTGTTCATGTGTTCGGTGAGTCCAGAGAAAAATTATGGGACGGGCAAAAAAAAAAATTGATGATGATTGGTGCAATTCAACAGCCACCTCAGGAAAAAAAATTATGGGATGCTCCCATAATTTTTCCGGTCAGCCCCAGGGTTCATCAGGAGGCGCGGGGCGAAAACCGACCGAGGCAACACGGCGGTCGGGGCCGTGTGCGGAGTGGCACTGAGCTGGTTCGGCACCCTTGGCAGCCGTGGCCCCGCCACTCGTCCCGTAGCTGTCCGTTCGCACCTGCATGAATTAAATGCATGCATCCCGGAAACAACAGGCGATGAGAAGATATAGAGGTGAATATACTGAGAATTTGATGAGAATTTTGGTGAAGCATGTGTCAAACATCCAGCATCAGCATTGTGGAGATTTCGATGCCAATGGATCCAATCATCCAATCATCATCATCATCATCACCATCACCATCATCACCATCATCCATCCAATCGTCATCATCCACAGGAATCCAATAATAAAAACAACAAGAACTGCAACGGACCAGCTTCGCCGCCGCGCCCTCGGCTCCCCCAACGTGCCGTCCGCCGGCATGCGAATAAAGCGGATGATCGGCCCCAGGGGTGCCCGCCGCGCCCTCGGTCGCCAGGCGGTTGGTATCGCAGCAGTACTGATAGTGCAGGTAGACATCGGCCAGTTCGTAAAGGGCCTGCACGCCAGGGCTGCGCTGGCGGGCTTCGAAGAGGCGCTGGAGCGACTCGAAGTGGGCCATGACAGCACGGATCTGGGGTGGGGTGGGGGGGTTGGGGGGGGGGGGGAATGGAAGTGTGATGATGATGGTGATGATGATGGTGATGATGATGATGACTGGATGATGATGACTGGATGATGATGACTGGGTGATGATGACTGGGTGATGATGACCGGGTGATGATGACTGGGTGATGATGATGCGGCCACACAACACACACATCCCTTCATATTCTTGCGTATGAACATGTCGTTTTCTTTTGGCTCAATACGAACCCATGGGACCAATGCATCGACCGGTGATGAGCCAGCAGCTCGCGGCCCTTATCAGGCTCACCCTCACCCAAAAAAATATGGGACTCGTCCCATAATTTTTTGGCCGCCATGATCCCTTCAAAAAGCGCCTCCAAACGGACCTTTTTCGCACTATCAGCTCCGCTTCACCCAAAAAATTTATGGGACTCGTCCCCTAATATTTTCGACACCATCACCCATTGAAATAGACGGACCTGAGTCAGCAGTTCGCGGGCCTTCTCTGGCTCGCCCTCACCCGGCAGCAGGGTCCGCGTCTCCTCGAAGAACTTCAGCAGCGACAGCGGCCGATCGGGCCGGTAGAGCAGAGGCGAGAGGGCCGTGCGGACGAGGGTCAACGAGGCCAGCATGTTCTGGGCAACCTGTTGTGTGATGTGAGTGAGGGCGTGGATGGAGTGACATCCAGAGAATGTCAAACCACGAGCGGGTCATGGGACGACCGGTTGACCGATCCGCCATTTGAAAAACTGGTACCATGTCCAGGCAAATGAGAAAAAAAAATTCCCGTCATTCCCATAATAAAACGTCAGAATGGGTTAAAACATAAAAAGCTCGATCGATTAAATAAAGCAGTTGTCATCCCATAATAAAACCGCCAGGCCGCCCGCCCCAAAAGCCGCCCACCAGACGGACCTCTTCTTCAGTGCTCTGGCGCACCAGGTCGAGCAGCCCGTTGAACTCGCTGGTGCTCTGGTGGGCCAGCAGCCAGGCCAACACCCCACAGCCTGCGCGCGGCAAGGATTATTTGGAAGGAAGGGGACAGGCAGAAAACTTGATGATGACTCCACCAGGTGTTGAAATGTTCGTGTGGAATTTCAATTTCATTTCCATTCATTTATGATGGTGGGGTTCGGTTGTCTCCATCCCCGGCTCACATTCGATTCAAGGCCACCCGGATGCGCACAAACGTCTGGAAAAATTATGGGAGATCCCCAAAAAACCCATGAAGATGAGTTTTTCCCCCCCGCCCGCCTCGTGTCCTTCCCCCAGGCAGGCCATCGGGTCGGCTTTTCGATGATTCGATTCAAGGGGCCGATTACACCTGGCCGCGGGGGCTGACTGGACCTCGAAGATTCCCCGATTTTCACAGCCCTCCCTCCACTCGTCATTTGACGGCTGGCGGAGAGGTGGGCGGCTGGGTGGGGCTGATGAACCTCGACGCGAGGCATCGCCATGAACGAGAGCCTCTCCGAGAACCTCTTTATGATGGTCTGGCCGGCCCCGAAAAATTATGGGACACGGGGAAAAAATAATTTTATTTTGGGCGACCCATAATTTTTTGGGAGGCGGGAGCACGGGGAGGCTCCTGGACACAGCAACCGAGAAAACGAAAGGAGTGCGAAGCTACGGCCGGTCAAGCAATCGTTCTCCGTCAGTAGCCACTAAGTCCGGCATTTTCAAAAAAAAAACAACAAGAAATCATGGAGAGACACAGAAGAATCACATTTACACCTGAAGACATTGGGGTGACCGACGCGGAAGTGGATGAGCTTCGCAAAAAAGCCCGTGCAGATTCAACTACGTACACAAAAATACCATTACAAAATCGGTGTGATGGACAGCTCCGGTAACGAGACCCACATCGGGCCGCGTGTGCAAGTGGACCACGGATCAACTTGAAAATTATGGGAGCCGCTAAAAAAAAAAAAAAAATAAACCTTCGTAAAGACCTCTCTTTGACCATCCCGAGTTCGTACAGAAGGGCTCCGAAGTCAGCCGGCGCCCCCCGTACTCGGATCGCAGCAGCAGCAAAGGGAGTGATGGCCCCCTTCGTCGTCTCAAGTCCGAGGGTCCGTAACGAAATCCAATCGGAGTCACCCGATTTTCCGTTTTCATATGCCACCCTCCCGACCGGAAGAATTATGGGAGCCGCTCAAAAAAAAAAAATCCGTTTTCATGCCACCCTCCCGACCGGAATAATTATGGGAGCCGCTCAAAAAAAATCCACGAAGCAGACCAGGCGGCTTGGGTCCGACCATGGCCTCGGGGCCCAGGGCGTCGGCATTCACGCCCTGCTGCAGCGCCTCCAGGATGAGCAGCTGGCCCTCCGTGTAGTTCCGCATGAAGCCTGCGAATGAGGAAGGGGAATGGTGAGATGACGGTTGATTTTTTTTTTTTTTTTGGTCAACCCATAATTTTTTGGCCATGCAGGTAGAATATTTCTCCCGGGATTGAGCAGCGAGCCGAGTAGTTTTGCATGATGATGGGGGAATGGGATGCGATTTTGTCAGGTGATCCCATAAGATTTTGGCGAAGGAGGGCAGATGATCAGAAAAACGGGATCCTGGGTTGGCTGTCCTTGTACATGCTCCCCCTTTGCGGCATGCTCCCCCTTTGCGGCACGCATACTCCCCCTTTGAGGCATGCTCTTCCTTTGACACTGGCGGATCGATCTCCGGCTTCTCTGGTTGGTGTCTGATGATGATGGTGGTGATTGGGTGATTGGGTGATGATGATGATGATGATGATGATGATGATGATGATGATGATGATGATGATGATGATGATGATTGGATGATGATGAATGATGATGGTCGGATGATGATGATGATGATGATGATGATGATTGGATGATGATTGGATGATGATTGGATGATGATGATGATGATTGGATGATGATTGGATGATGATGAATGGATGTTGACGCTGATGAGTTTTTGCTCTTCGCCTGCGTCCTAGCAAATACACAGCATGTCTCTCCTCTCTCTGCTATAACCACGAAGCGATCAGGACTGGAAGATGGTGATGATGGACTGGCAAAATTGGGGCTTGGTGCGGAAAAACCCAAACAACGCAGACCGAGTGTCTCGTAGAGCTGGCGGCCTCTGCCCAGGGTCTGCTGGTCCCATTCCTCGGTCACCGCCCGCACGGCCCCGAACAGGGCCTGCCGCAGCTCAGCATCACGGCCCGTGGGGCTCCCGCTGATCAGCCCGAGATCCGTCAGGCCCTGCAGGCAGGAAAAAAAAAAGAAAAATTGGGCCACTGGGGGAATCGAACCCCCGACCTCTCGGACCCGAACCGAGAATCATGCCCCTAGACCAAGTGGCCGATGAACAAAATGGATGCCACTCGAGCTCCAGATGGCCAATGAGAGTGGAATATGAATGAGCATTTCCGCTCGTATAAGGTCCTCCCAGTCAACGAGGATGGAATCTTCTGGATCTCGTTGGAAGTCCGGAAGCTCATCGAAATCTGCCATCATTGCGTGCGTTCCGATCATGTGACGACATGGCCTCTGGCGAGACTCTTTGTTGGTTCTGAAGGGTTCCATTCGTTCACTGATTCGCCAGTGCAGGGCGGCCGAATGCGAGTTTGGAATTTGCGCATTTCCCGGCGAACAAGGAGTGTCCCTTTCAGAGATCGAGAACCCGCTCCATCTTGGATGACGGCTCAATGAGACACGATGTCTTTCTCATCCGATGGCCAGCCACTTGACAAATCAAAGCGCGCCTGTCGGATCTACATGCCAAGATTCGACGTGCCGCAGCTGAGCAAAGAAGGTATGAGATTCCATGGGCCAGCGAGCGGTATGATGGAGGTTGGGCGCCGGCCAAAAAAAAATGGGACGCTTTCCGCACAAGGGAAACCATTGTAGGTTGGGAGATGAAGAAAAAATTATGGGACTCGAAAAAAAAAAAATAATAATCATTTGGGACACCGATTTCCACAATTGTTTGGATTTTTTTTTGACCGAAAACGTATCCGCCCGCCCTCGGTTCAATGCTGTCTACCCAGCCGAGGTGAGGCCCACTCGCCACTGAGCCGCCGCACTCTCCAACCCACCAGTTCGCCGCGCGCGCAAATACGGAGACAGCATGTTTGAATTATGGGTACCCGTTGTACACTCACATTCATCATCATCCGACGGTGCGTTGTCGAACGAAAGCCAGCACAACTCCGTCAGCATTCGGGACGTTTGCACTCGAAATCCCGACTGGTTTCTCTATGAGGCGCCTGTGCACCACAAAAAATTATGGGACGCTAAAAAAAAAAATAAGGACAAAAAAAAAAACTGGGGCTCCCATCCCATAACAATTCCATCCAGCCCTCGGCCTGATCAGGACCAACCCAGACCTGTACGAGAACTTTGATCTTGGGGGCGACCCGCTTCATGGCGCAGCAGCGCAGGGCCTGTGTGACGGCGTCCGTGCGCTGGCGGGTCCAGGCGGGCCAGCTGAGCGGCAGCTCGCCGGCTGGCTGGAGCGGGCCTGGCAATGGGCCCACCAGGACGCCTGCGTGCGGGATGACGAGCAGTGGGCTCGGGTCATGAGCCATTGTGCGGGGGGCAGCAGAGTAACGGACAACAACAAAGGCCCATCAACCCACGGAAAAACACACCCACCACGACCCCCATACCCTCATCGTGGTCATGACTATCAACATCATATCCAAATCATTATCGTCCATCAATCAACATCACCACCACCATTATTCTGCCTTATTTTCGACCATCATCATCATTCGACCATCATCATCATCCAATCATCATCATCATCATCATCATCATCATCCAGTCATCATCATCATCCAGTCATCATCATCATCATCATCATCATCATCATCATCATCATCATCATCATCATCATCATCATCATCATCATCATCATCATCATCATCATCATCATCATCATCATCATCATCGCCATCAAACCACACACCCCCACCCACAGACCCATATCCGCGCCAGCCCGCGTGCGTGCCAGCAAGGCGAGTTCCTTCTCAATGGCGGCCTCAGACACGCCCTGCATGTGCCGTTCCACGAAGGCCAGCGGCAGCCGCAGTGTGTGTACATCCTGAAACAGCCCCGCCCATCGCTCCTTCACGGCCCGCAGCACCTGCAGCCCCATGTCGGGGGTCAGGAGCGTCCCTGGGTCCTGCGAGGGGGTGAATGAGATATACGGTGAATGAGTGTGGGTGGTGCGGCTGGCTTTCAACACAGTACGGCAGCACGGCAGCTCAGGTTTTCAATACAGCACGGCAGGTCGGTGGGGGGGGGGGGGGGGGGTGAGGATGGCTGTAGCATGTCAACAGACCCCACCGACGGGGCTGCCTGCTGGTCCCGCGGCCAGCTGTTGCTGCTGTTGTTGAAGCTGTTCGGGGTCCATCAGGGCCTCGTCGAAGAGACCCGCGAGGTCGCCGCCCTCCCCTGCCGCCGCGTCGCTGATACACAGTGAAGCAGGTGGTGATGTTGGATCAGATGATGACAGGATGATGATGATGAGGACAGGGATGATTGGATGATGATGATGATGATGATGATGCTGATGCTGATGCTGATGATGATGATGCGCGACACGAAGGCGGGAGTAAAGTTTCTCTTCGCCTGCGTCCTAGCAAATACACAGCATGTCTCTCTGATGATGATGAGTGGATGATGATGGGATGATGATGATGATGATGATGATGATGATGATGATGATGATGATGATGATGATGATGATGATGATGATGATGATGATGATGATGATGATGATGACGATGATGATGATGATGATTGGATGGATGATGATTGGATGATTGGATGATTGGATGATTGGATGATGATGATGATGATGATTGCAAATACGCAGTGCTCTCTGATGGTGATGCTGGTTGGTGGTGGTTGGTGGTGATGATGATGATGATTGGGTGATGATTGGGTGATGATGATTGGGTGACGATGATTGGATTGGATGGCGCAAGGTCACCCTCCCACCCCGCCGCGTCGCTGCGTGTCAATCGGAAGAGAGTGGATGAGTTGCCGCCCTCCCCAGCCGCCGAGGCCGGGAAACAGTCAAGGGAGTTGGATGGACAGCCCATGTTTCCACCAGGGGCCACGTGGGCAGACGGACCGGCGTGCGGCGAGGGCAGCCGTCAATGCCGAGGCGCGGGCCGCGTCAAGGACACCTGCCGAGGCCTGGGCCCAGAGATCCCCAATCAGGAAACTCTCCGACGTGGCGTGGAACCAGTCCAGGTCACTGCGATCGAGAGACAAAGACAGGCGGCAGATGAAGGGGTGGTCAGGGCCAAAAAATTATGGGGAAAAAAAAAATAGTTATCAAATCTGATTCACCGTTGGGTTTTTCTTGATGGGCCCACGGATCCCCAATCAGGAAAGTACCGGACGTGCCGTGGAACCAGTCCAGGTCACTGCGATCGATGATCGAGATCGGGTCTGTTTGCGCCACATTCGCCGGTCACATTTTGCCCATGTTTTGAACTTAAAAGCTCGTATTGATGGCGGCTCTGCGAATCTTTCGATGGTGATGTCGGCCCGCCTCGCGGATTTCAAACAAGAGATCGAAAGTCAGGTTTGCGTCGACCGAAAATTAGGCCACCTTGTTCGTGGGCCTCGGGAGATGAAGGAACGGCAAGCACCGAAAAGTTATGGGAGCCGGGGAAAAAAAATACAATGAACTGCCCTGATGAAGGAACGTCCAGCACCGAAAAGTTATGGGAGGTTAAAAAAAAAAACAAGAAAAAGAGAGGGGAGTATTGGTCTGGAGATACGCACGATGGGTTTTTGAGCCACAAGCAAGTCCCGAGGCGCATCCGAAACGACCCAAATCATCAGGAAACAACTTCGTTTTTCCACTCCCTGGTACCAGAATGTCGAAACCAGTCCCTCAGTTCGTGGGGCGGCTGTTATGCCTTTCTGAGAACGCAGCAAAGATCTGATGGACGGACGGCCAGAAAAATTATGGGAGGCGGGGGGAAAAAAATAGAAATTTCTGGCTCGCCTGTCCAGATGAAGGGATGTTCAGACTGGCGTCATCGGATTGATGAAGGGCCGCTTTTCAAGCAAGAAGCCAGAAAATCATCAACCCATGGGATGCACGTCAACTTGAACGGTTTGTGCTCACCGGCATTTCATTTTCGATATATAGCAGCTGTTTTTAAAACCTGGGTGGGTGGGTGGGTGGGTAAAAGAAATTCAAGAACAAGGTCGTCCAGTGGTCATTCACCTGAGGCCTGCGAAATTCGATCAAATAAATTGAGCGAAAAAAACCGCGATCATGAAGGAACGGCCAAGTCCGAAAAAATATGGGAGGCGCGGGGAAAAAAAATAAATCAAAAGTCTGCCCGCCTGTCCTCGGATGAAGCAACAGCCAGCCCCGAAAAGATATGGGAGGCAGAACAACACATTTAAATACGATGTCCGCCCGAAAAATTATGGGAGGCGAGGGGGAAAAAATCCAAAGTCTGCCCGCCTGACCTGAAGCAACAGCGCAGCCCCCGAAAAATTATGGGAGGCGGGTGAAAAAAAAAAAATGCCTCCCCAATGAAACGGGCGACTCGCCCCAAATGGTTATGGGAAAGTCCCACCCTTGACTTTTGGTCATTGACTCATGAACAGTCCACAGAATGATGTGCGAAATTATTTCCCTCTCACACTGATCAGTTGACGCAACGAGAGTGGAGAAACGGGGGTTGGGAACGGACGGGAAGAGGGGCCCCGCGATGGCGGCCAGGGTGCCCTCGAGCGCCCGCACCTCGAACTGGTCGCAACGCGCCTTGAACTCGTCCACCTGTGGGGAACAAGACAATCAGGCACCAAGGAGGGAGAAAATCGAGGTGGGTCTATGAGTGGGGGAGGTCGGCCGAAAAATTTTGGGACTGGTCAAAAAAAATTCCAATAGTAGTGGAGGAGGAAGGGGACGCAAAATTATGGGACTGGTCAAAAACGAACGATGTTCTGGACGGCCGCCTTGAACTCTCCACAAGAAAGGACAAGGCGGGGGCAAAAAGGAAAAGGGCGCGGGTGTGGTGGAAGTCTATCACATCATCCAGTCATCAGCATCATCATCATCCAATCATCATCCAATCATCATCCAATCATCCAATCATCCAATCATCCTCCTCCTCCTCCTCCTCCTCATCATCATCATCATCATCATCATCATCCAATCATCCAATCATCCAATCATCATCCATCATCATCATCATCATCATCATCATTCTCAGCCAGTCATCATCATCATCATCATCATCATCATCATCATCATCATCATCATCCGATCATCATCATCATCATCATCATCCTCATCCTCATCCTCATCATCATCATCATCATCATCATCATCATCATCATCATCATCATCATCATCATCATCATCATCATCATCATCAATCATCCGATCATCATCATCATCATCATCATCATCATCCAAATCATCATCATCCGATCATCATCATCCAATCATCATCATCCAATCATCATCATCATCATATCCAGTCATCATCCAATCGTCATCAACCAGTCATCATCATCAACACCATCATCAGACACAGTCACGGACCTGCAGTCTGAGGGCCGTCTGGTCAATCCTGGCCGCCGAGGCGAAGAGGTTGGTGTATTTGATCAGCCCTGGTCATACATGCGAGATGCGCGGTGGGTGGGCGATAGGGTATGGTTCGCGTGAATTGAAGATGGATGCTGATGAGATGTCTTTGATGATGATTGGATGATGATTGGATGATGATTGGATGATGATCTGGATGATGATGATGATGATGATGATGATGATGATGATGATGATGATGATGATGATGATGATGATGATGATGATGATGATGATGATGATGATGATGATGATGATGAGGATGATGAGGATGATGAGGATGATGATGATGATTGGATGATGATGATGATGAGAGACATGCTGTGTATTTGCGAGGGCGCAGGCGACAAGTTCAAGAAGAAAGATTACTCGCGCCTTCGCGCCATGCGTTACACTCCGGGGGGGGCCGGACCAAATGACCCGTATGGTGGCTCCTCCCGGCCGGGGGCCGCCTGATGGCGGGGCCGCCCAGTGGTGGGTGTGGGTGTTGGGGCCCGCTGATGATGATGATGATGATGATGATGATGATGATGATGATGATGACAAGTCAGGTGAGCTCGCTTCGTTACGCTTTCAATCGGGTGACTATCTCCCCGAGGAAGGGTTGACCTGGAGTCGACCGCGACCACCCTGCGGTGATATGGCAGGGTGGCCGGAACGACTGGTGAGGTCGCCGTCCTTCCCCGACCCATTTGAAATTTCGACCTTGGTGGCTATCCCCCCGGGGAAGGGCTGATCGGCGGCCGGTCCCGACCACGGTTCGCTGGATTTATGGGTCCCTCCAGCGAACAGTGAGGTCGCCGTGCTTCCCCGACCTGTTTGAAATTTTGACCTTGGTGGCTATCCCCCCGGGGAAGGGTTGACCTGGGGGCCACCACGACCACGGTTCGCTGGATTTATGGGTCCCTCCAGCGAACGGTAGGTCGCCATCCTTCCCCGACCCGTTTGAGCCTGTTTGAAATTTTGACCTTGGTGGCTATCCCCCCGGGGAAGGGTTGACCTGGAGTCGATCGCGACCACCCTGCGATGATAGGGCAAGGTGGCCCGAACGAGTGCTGAGGTCGACATCCTTCCCCGACCCATTTGAGCCTGTTTGAATTTTCGACCTTGGTGGCTATCCCCCCGGGGAAGGGTTGCCCTGGGGCCACCACGACCCCCGCTTCTAAACATATGTTGGGGTCCCCGACCGACTGGTGAGGTCGCCATCCTTCTCCGACCATTTTGAAATTTGACATGATCCCATAATATTTTTGGATCGTGTCCCAAAATTTTGGAGGTGCCTCCCAAGTAGGGTATATCAGGGGCACCCCTTGGGGACTTGTGAAGATGGGATCGGAGGGGCCGAAGGGCCGAAAAGCCGAAATGCCGCAAGACACAGTAGGCTTAGTAGACCTGGTAGGCTCTCATGCGCCTGTGGCGCCCAGGCTGCGTCCGGCCCCACCTTCAGGTGCGATCGTTGTCCGGACAACACTGTTGCGAAAATGTTGCGAAATCGTTGCGAAATCGGTGCGAAACATGGTAGCGCTCTCTGGCCTCTGCCCTTGATGCCAAGCCCGCAGCCGCCCGAACCCGCTTGGAGACCCGAAGCACAATGGCCCGCCCGGTCAAGGTTGGCGATCCCCCCCTGATGAATGCCCCTACCATCCCGGCCTTGCGACGGGTTCTCTCGGGTGCTGGTCCACGGTGACCTGGACCGCACGGACAGCTGGCCGGACCCCACTCCAACAACACGGTGCGCTCTCCAGGATACCACTGTGGCCTGTGGACGTCCCCGCAGTGCTGCGGTAAGCCGGTCCCGAACACATAGGGTGTGATGACGGATGCACTCTCCCCCTGGCAAATGGCGTGTTGCCCTAAGTTGGCAAAAGTCCGACGGCATGAGGACTAAAAATACCAACTGCCTTTGGGTCGGGTCGGTGCCGGGGGGAGAGCCCTGGGATTTTACAGATTTTTGGAAGGCCACCCTCAGTTCCTTCCCCCGAAAAGTCGTCCCGGTTTTTCGGTATTTATATATGTAGAATGATGATGATGATCGGGTGATGATGATGATGATCGGGTGATGATGATGATGATGATGATGATGATGATGATGATGATGATGATGATGATGATGATGATGATGATGATGATGATGATGATGATGATGATGATGATGATGATGATGATGATGATGATGATGATGATGATGATGAGGATGATGATGATGATGATGATGATGATGATGATGATGAGGATGAGGATGATGATGATGATGATGATGATGATGATGATATGATGATGATGATCGGATGATGATGATCGGATGATGATGATCGTATGATGATGATCGTATGATGATGATTGGATGATTGGATGATTGGATGATTGGATGATTTGATGATTTGATGATTGGATGATGATGATTGGATGATGATGATTGGATGATGATGATTGGATGATGATGATGGATGATGATGATGATGATGATGATGATGATGATGATGATGATGATGATGATGATGATGATGATGATGATGTGATGATGATGATGATGATGATGATGACTGGATGATGATGATGATGATGATGATGATGATGACTGGATGATGATGCCTCAATAGGCGGACCCTCGAGGTGGCGCATGACGGTGGTGACGTGCAGCTGGAGGGCATCGAACTCGACGGGGCTGATCAGCAGCTGCTGATGATGATGTTGGTGCTGATGCTGACGTTGACTCGGACTGATCACTGGCTGACGACCGGATGGATGATCACGTTTTGTCGGCATTTTCCCACACGCTTCGTCAAATTTTCATTCGTTTTTTTGGCAATGTTTCGTCAATTTTCGTCATTTTTTTTTGGTTTTGTCCAAAAAATGCACGGCACCTATATGGCACCCCTTTTCCAGCCCCCAGACGGACCCTCGAGGTGGCGCAT